>JADLZK010002234.1:0-45963 GCA_015847255.1 Hyparrhenia diplandra | reverse complement strand
TTACAACAAATTTCATACATAATCAGAGTAAACAAATGGAAGGTTTATATATTATAATAATTTTACAACCATTTATTTAAAAACAAGTTTTACAATATAAAAAGTAGGAGTAGCGAAAGTTTATTACATATATGACACACTAACTGCACTCGCCCCACGGGTCTCACTTCTCACCTCATCCTCACTATCTTCCGATGAATCGTCATGCAGCACGGCCCGCAAGTGCATGACCCCCTCGTCCCCGCAACATGGGTAACAAAACCCGAAAGTACGGAGTACTAACAAGACTTACCCGACTAAAAGAAAATAGGAGAAGACTCCAGAATGCCGGTCTAATAGATTCAAGTGTAAGGCTTTTAGCAAATCAAGGGACTCTTGCGTAAAAGCTTACTAGAAGTGAATCCTACTTTCAACATTTTAATTTCAATTTAGTTTCTCACCTACTTAGGTGATCTTATACTAGAGCATACACTTTAGATACCCATCACTTATTCAACTCTTTTCATGTTCCATAATTAATCTACGATATAAGTTCGAAACCCAGTCCCATATCCGAAGAAGTACGGCGATTTCGGAATCGACAACCCACCGGGAGTTCTTTCCACACGACATATGTAGCACTTAAGCTTGCATATATCACCCTTTCTGATATCAAAACTTAACCGCTTCCCACGCTACCCGAGAGTACCGCACACCAATCTCGGACTTAACCCACGAGGGTAACATGTACCCCGCCATCTCTCCACTCCTAGTGCGCGCCGGTTGTACGCTTCCGATTTGACACCCCCGAGATTGGGCTTACCGAGTATGTGTCCAAACTGTTTTCGGCTGTCCCGCGCTTACGCCTCGCACGCACGCGTGCATTGGCCAAAAGACCTCAGCGCAGATGGCGCTCCATAGTCTCGGGTTACACAGGCCTACACGCTGTCCTTAATCGACAAGTCGGAAATACTACACCGAGACTCATTCTCAATGCAAATTACCCGACCGGTCTCAAATTAAACACCATAACCCAAAGATGGTTTCATATAAACATCCTTTTCATCAAATGCCCGCCAAAGTCATAAGAGACTTGTCACATTTGACTCAAAAAGACTAACTATTTTAGCATGGCTACATTCTAACATTTTATCAAACGGCTATCAAGGTAGATATCGAAAATAATCAAGGATGGATAATGCATCAATTAGGTTGTCACTCAACCTTATCACCTAATGCAAAGCATAAAGCAAAGGTGATATAAAGCTTTGTAAAAAACACAAGGAATGTTTAAATGAACCGGGCTTGCCTTGATTGACGACGAAATATCCCGACCCTGACGACGGATCGCAGCAGACTATAGCTAGGATCAACCAAATAGCCTTCCTGGCCGGCTTGATCAACAACTTCTCGATCACCCTCGCTCACTATACGAAAGAATAACATATGCTTTACATGATGCCGTGTATATAAATATGATGCGCGAGGGTGCATGAAACGATAAACATTTGAGTACAACTTTCCTTCACGATAAAGTTGCAATCCAACAAAACCAACTTATTGAACTACTCTTACGAGATATCATCACCATTGCCTAAGAAATTCTCAAGGA
This sequence comes from Hyparrhenia diplandra, assembly GCA_015847255.1. NCBI lineage: Eukaryota > Viridiplantae > Streptophyta > Magnoliopsida > Poales > Poaceae > Hyparrhenia > Hyparrhenia diplandra. Next base: position 44,372 of record JADLZK010002234.1, on the reverse strand, counting down.
CCATCGGATAACGGCAAGATGGTTTAGGGTTCACAAACAATCCAAAATTCACCCAAAACCCTAGGTTATAAGACATAAAACAATTTATTCAACACATGAAATAATAGAGCATGAATTAATAAATATTTTAACTTTCTAAACAAGCTCAAAAATTTTTGTACAGGTAGAGCATGTCATAAAACAGTACCAAAATAATTTTCATGATTTTTGGATAAAAAAAATAATTATTAAAAATCAAGGAAGATGCATTTTTCAATTAAATTTTGTATTTTTAAATTATGCCAAAAGTATTCAAAATTTAAGTTTCATATTTTTCCTGGATAGACATACCCATGGAAGGCTACACAAAAAATTTTCAGAATTTTTGAGCTAGTATTTAAATTTATACAAAATTTGGAAAATCGAACTATTCAAATAAAATGAAATTGAATAAAACATTTCAAAAAATTGAAAAGGGTTTCGGTTGAATTTGGCTCGTTACTGCATGGCTCCAAAGATCGCATAGGGCCTCAAGCACGATAAGACGGGCCGCTACCGCGGAACAGTGGCGAAATCGGCTTGGTGAACAAAGGTTGGGCCGCCCGCAGAAGCTAGCAAGCTTGGCCCGCATCGTTTTCACGTGCGTTATCGCGCAAAGCAGTTCACGGGACGCCGCGCGCCACCGCACGCTGCCAAGCAGGCGCCGCCGCTCCGGCGCCGGTGATGGACCAAAGAGGGAAACGGGGAGAAGGATGGCTGCCGAGCTCACCGCTGATCTAGGACGCAGGTTTGGTTGCGCGAGCTAGGCCGAGGTAGGTCGACGGGCGAAGGCAGCTGGGCGGGGCGAGGACAACGTCGTTCCGACGAACCGGGCCACCTACCGGAAAAGGGCCGTAGTCGATCACGAATACATCTTCGAAAGGGAGGGAAAACGCCAGAGAAAGGCAGTTAAAAGCTCACCGTTCGAGCCAAGCCGACTCCAAGGAGGTTGAAAACGGGCGGCGCTCCGACCGATTTTTGGGGAAGACGGGCTGGCCGCTGGCATTCCTCCTGGCAGAACGAAAAGGGTTGCTACCGGGTTCCAGAGGGGAGGTGAGAAAGTTGGCGGCGGTGGAGAAGCTGGTTTGGCAAAGATGTAACGACGGCACCTAACGACGGCGGGCGGTGATTCCGCGAACCGGGCGGGCGCGAATTTGGAAAAGAAAAAATCGACGGGCGTCGGGCGCCTATTTATAGGAGGGAGGGTCGAGTGGGATTATGACGCCGCGGCTCGCCGGTCGGCGCCACAGAAGACGGGCGGTGGATGGCGGCGCCGATTCCTTTGACGCCGGGCGTATGCAGGAGGAGTGGCTCAAGCTATCAGAAGCCAAAACCCTAACTTGAAATTTTAAAATTACCTCCAAATTTTGAACTAAACTCAAAAATTTCCAAAAAAAGTAACTTGCCTTTAATTTTTTAAGATTCACAATTTTCACAATTGGAAGATTTTCAAATTCGGCCTCTAAATATGACTTTTGAAATGAGGTTCAAAATTTTGAAATTTGAATTTAAAATTACTTTTTAAAATCATGTAACAACTTGAAAACTTTGTACATGACTTTTGTTCCTCTAACAAGATCTACAAACTAGCTTTTTGAAATTTTCAAATTATGCTTAGATTTTGAAATATTGAAAAGGGGGGTAGAAAGGGTTTCATTGAATTCAAAATTGCTTCAAAATTTTGAACTAAACTTTGAAAACTCAAAATACCAACTTTGTTCAACTTTTGAAAAAAATCTACCTTTTTGCTTTAATAACCATACCCAAAAATCTTGATAAATTTTTGAATAAAAAGAGAAGGGGGGCAAACTAGGTTTTAGAATTTAGGGTTTCCTAATTTGGGGGGTAAACTCCTAATCTAATTCCTCTCGTCTTTTTCGACCGACGACAAACCAAACATAAAATAAACTCATTTTAATTCAATGCAAGACATGGTAGGCTAAATATGCATGCTTTGCAATGATCATGATGACATGTCCTCGCTTTTAGTAAAAAGTAACACCAGGTGTTACATTAGTGCGGGAGTTGTTGTTGTCAACTACTTTGGATGAGGTCCACATTGAAGGATTATGGATTTGACTTCAACAAAGTACCCTTGTATTGTGACAATGAGAGTGCTTGCAAGATGACTCAAAAAATCCGATGCAACATACAAGAACCAAGCACATTGATATAAGACACCATTTCATTAGAGAGCATCAACAACAAGGAGATATTGTAATCCATCCAATTGGTACCGAAGATCAACTTGCCGATATATATTTTACCAAGCCACTTGATGAGAAGAGATTTTGCAAGTTTAGAAATGAATTGAACATTCTTGACTTCTCCAATATGAGTTGAATGCACCCCCACATATGTGACATGCCTTCCCACCCGAGCCAAAAGCAAAGGTGAATTTGTTTGACATGTCATCATAATATCTAAGAACTTGCTAGATCATATAGACATACAAATTGTCCCCTTTAAGTTGCATTCATGGAAAAGCAATGAATTTCAATGTATGTATGCCATCACTATTGTTCTATATGCTTGATTGATCTAGTGATGGCATATGACATGCTTGTGGGCTTTGTAATCTCAAGTGTTGAATTTGGATATAGTGCCAAATATGTGGTTCAACATAGACATGATAACCCCCTATTGAGGTGTGAAGAAGCTTGTCTTTGGTTCAAACCGAATTACATGTTTGGCAAGCTATCCAAATTTGACCAAATTTGAAAACTAATCTTTCCAATATCAAAAACCCGATCAATCCTTTTATGTCAATTGTTGACAAAGGGGAGAGATTAGTGCATAAAAGATTGGAAGGGGATCAAAATTTTTTGTTGAAAGCACACAAGTAGGGGGGAGCAAGCTCATAAGCCATTTGTTGCATTTGGTTGTGGACTAACATATGACTTGCTCTTGCACATGTATTTAAATTCCATATATACATGCTTGTGTGATGTATGCTAGTGGTAACTTGATTGATGATTGATCAACTAGCATGCTTAGGTGGTATCTATATATTTTGATTTCCGCTCTAAATTCAAGTACCTATGCTTATAATATGATCTCACGAGGTACCTTGAGTTTTTGATGAAATATCTAGTTATCCATGATGCTTGTATGGTGAGAAAGGCGCAACTTTCGATTGGTATCACGCTTCAAAAGGTCCATTTTTTCACCTTAAGCATCATTTTGGTAACATGGCTCACTCCTAATTTCAATATTCATACATGTATGCAAAGCCTATACCAAACTCTAGGCATACATGTAGGGGAGCTCATGCTACCAAAACCGAGCTTATTGTGTTTGTCCAATCCTATGATTGTAAGCAAAATGCTTGGACAACCATGATAGGTTCAACAACCTTTAATCATAAAATCTTTATGCGGGTTGTCACCAATTACCAAAAAGGGGGAGATTGAAGATCTCTAGATTAGTTTTGGCTAATTAGTGACATCCTTAGGACTAATCTCTCTATGCTAAGTGTTTATTTTAGTTGAAGATTGGTCAAGCCAAGGACGGTGCATGGTGGTCATGGTGGATGGCCTGAGGTGATCCAATTGATGATCAAGTGCTTGGTGGTTTGAAAAAGTGTTTCGAGGATCAAAAATGGGCTCAAGGCAAAGGTATATCATAGGGCCATTTTGATTTTACACTCAAGACACCATAGAGGGTGTGAGTGATTATAGGATCGATAAGCCGCACTATAAAGAGGGGAAAACCTATCGCACATATCGGTCCTCATGTGCCTCTAGGTTCAAAAATCATTTGCATGCATTCTAACCTAGAGAGCTAACTCGTGCTTGATGAAAAATGTTTTCAAAATGCTAACACATGGTGTCGGGGTGTTCTTCGACGTGCTCGGCAACAAGAATCAAGTGACGGAAGTTGGTTTGGAGCAAAGGCGGAACGAAATCGACGGCGAAACGCGGAATTCGCGCCGATCGGGACCTGGACTCCTTGCGGCCGGAAGGTGGAAAAATCGGCCCGGGGCGCACCGGTGTGCGGGTCCGGTCAAAGTTCCGCGAAGCATGTTTTCGGGTCGATTGGTCGACGGGTGACGACGCCTTCGACGGATGCATCCGGTCTTGACCGGGCTTTTACGGTCGGACCTTGTTGTCGGGGCGCCGTTCAGCGGGGGTCGGCCCGGTCTGTTGGGGTTTTGTCGGTTGTGGCCGGGACCCACCGACCGGACTCAGCCGTGAGTCCGCTCGCGCGTCCGTCGCCTATTGTGCGTGGTTTGCACCCCAACGGCCACATTTTTCGTGGTGGGGGTATTTATACCCCTTTGGCCCAGCTCTTGGAGGTCTCTTGGTCATTTGAAATCAATCCTAACACCTTTAGAGCTGAGCACTCATCCTCCTCCTCACTCCTTTGCTTGAGAGCATCCATTCTAGTGAGTTGAGGTGATTCAAGTGCACTTTGCTTTGATCTTTGCATCTAGTGGCACTTGGGGATCGTTGTGAGTCGGTGGTTTTCTTGTTGCTCTTGGAGAGCACCACTCCTAGCCGGCTTGGTGATTGGTGGAGGCGTTGGCAAGAGAAGGTGTATGTTCTTGGCCACCTCAGGTGATTTGTGAGAGGATCACACACCTCGTCGGAAGACAAAGTGTGAGTAATTCATTGCTCGTGTCTTGGGTACCTCTCATTTGCATTGGGTGCAAGAAGCCTAAAGGCAATTGGCTTGGTGAGCTCCACCTTGACCCACACGTGAGAAGGTCGGCTGCGGAGATTAGCTTGAGGGTGCTCAAGTGAACTTTCGTTAAATCTCGTGTCTCCATTTGTCTCTCGGTGATTGGCTTCAATTTGGTTATCTCATTGTTTCATCCTTGGTGATTGGATTGACTAGCCTCGACATTGTGGTATATCACCTCTACACTCTTGCATTACTTTCATATATATTGTGCTAGTGTAGTTTGAGTAGAATTGCTTAGTTGCTTAGACTTGTTTAGAGTAATCTAGCTTGTTCACCTAGTTGGTAAAGTAGTGACATAGCCCTTGTGTGTGAATTAGAGACTATAGCAACTAGAATTGTCAATAGGAGGCTTGCCGACAAGTAGAGCTAGAGCAAACGCATTCACGCTTTGTTATTTACTAACAAGTTGCTCTAGTGATTTTGTAGAAATTTTATTAGGCTATTCACTCCCCTCTAGCCATTTAGGACCTTTCACCGACGAAACGTGCGCCCTCGTCGTGCCTTCATTGCCCGTCAAGAGCTCAGAGTGAGTTCGTTGTGTCATTCTTTATCTCCTGGTGCTCTTCCGTCAAAAGTTGAGGTCCCTATGTTGTTTTCGCCAAACTCGGGAGGTCCTCGCCTCTATCCATGGCAACCACCGCGTTGCTGCACCTATTCCGTCCTACTATCACAATTTAACTCTACTCCTTGTTGCAGTTCACCATCGCTCTTTCTCTGGCCGTATTGTTTCCCGTTGGTGGATAAGCCAAAAGATCTTGGCATCCATGGGCCCTTTGCATGAAAAACCGCAAGCTATTGAACACATCAACCATCGAATTTGAATTGTGGTGTAATTTGTATTCTAAACTTTACATTTGAAGCTCCAGGTGTCATTTATGTTCATAGACTTTGAAATCAAAATATTAATAAAAAAATTGGATGTCCATTTTAGGAAACCTGAGATGGATGTACCGATAGGTAAAACAATAAAGACTATTGTCAAACAAATTCAGAGGTGTTACCTACCAAGCAGAGTCCTCCATCTCTTATCTCTCTTTTTTTGCATATGCAAATGTGTCTTCGCAAAGTCTACATGTAACAATTTTTTTGTTAAATTGTGTTTATAGATTGAGTATTTTTTGTTAAATTGTGTTTATAGATCGAGTGTTCTCTTTTAAATAACTTGGATCTAAAGACTTACATAGCCGAATAACTATTACACCAAACATGTTCAACAAATTTTTGGAATATGATACTCAAAATTATGAGATATGATAGTTAAATTTTTTTGCTTCAAAACACATGACATCCAAGATAAATACGTTGCAATCTCCAAAAACGAATTAAAGTCATGTTCTAATAAAAGATACAAGTAGTAATCTTCTGATGTATAAGTAAATGCTCGAAAGTTGTTATCATCCGCTGCAAATTGTGGATCTGTATCAAAATATTTTTTAGCACAACATATTGCTTCTTTGTTTTTGGGATTTTTTTTTTTCGACCAATAGACGTCAAATCCGGTATTTTTGTCCCTCTTGTCAAGCTTATAAATTTTGGTAAACAAACATTTTGCCACTTAGAGAGATTTAGGAGTATGTTTAATATGTTTGTTTTTGTTGCGGACAATTTTGTTATCTTCACATATTTGCCTATCTTTGAAGTGAATAAATCAGTTTATCAAAAAGTCTGTGACCCAATTGATACCCCAATCCAATATCTATGTTAGTATTCTCAGATTTTTAGGGTCTTAGTTTAGCATGGGTGGATTATTTTTGCCGCTTGAAGGTTTGCACATCTTTTTATATTAAGACGAAAAATATTAAGGTTACAACGACTCGCCATGAATGACACACTCGGGGTGAATAAAATTATATAAGTTACATTGAAATGGTGGTTCTAACTAAGTAGGAGAGCACCTCCACGCAACATTACTTCACAACTTGGAAAAACAGAGAGAAAGTGAAAAGGCCGAAGTTTCTCGAGTATCATAACCTGAACGCTCCCTATCTATAGGCCTCAAATCAAGCCATGAACCAATTACATATAGGACCCACGAATATCCTTTGGATATTCTCTACCCCTCCTAGCCCGGTAGGAGCATTGTTGTCCTTCTCTTTCTCTTATCGCCTTAGTCATTTGGGGTGAGCGCTTGGTCCATTTGAGGCCAAACTTGTGAGGGGGTTCTTAGCCGCTTTGTTTCCTCCGTCCCGCGTCTCGATGCGTTCTGAACATCGAGCCGTCCCTCCGACCCGAAGGCCTCCACGTGACATCCACGTTGCGGGTGGTATGACGGAGATCCAAACGGTGTTGCGGCGTCGATCCTGCATAGGTTGCGAAGACCTCAGGGCTACTCTGGTACCGTATCCCAACTAATTTCGTCCTTCCCGGCAAATACTCCCTCCGTCCCTTTTTACAAATGTCGTTTGACTTTTGGTTATCAAGTTTGACCATTCGTTTTATTTAAAAATTTATGCAAATAATAAATTAAATAAATAATTATTAAAATATCTCTAATGATAAAATAAGTCATAACAAAATAAATATTATTTATTTATTAAAACAAATTGAATAAGACAAGTAAACAAATAAGATGACACTTTGAAACTAGGGTGATACTCTCAAAAGAGGGAGGGGTGCAGTGATCTTCTAACACTCACTCGCTAGTTTCACTGTACTCTGGATGGCTGGATTGGCATGTGGTTACTTTCACTGTACTCTACCCCTGATTGGTACTCCTACTGCTATTTCCAGGAATATGCGCATGTACAGTACCAGCGTCCGTTCCCACTGGACTGGCGGGAGGGAGGGACTGCCGTGCCGACTGGGGTGGGTGGGTAGCTGCTGTACGTGATAGACATCGATCCACAGTACCTGTGTGACTGAGAGTTACTGTTGGCCGAAGCGAGGCTCCTTGTTAATACTCCTGCGGAATACTCTACTAGTAGGAGTATACGGCTGCAGATCTGGCCGCTTGCAATTTCCGCAGCATTCATTGAACAGTGAAAAATGCAAATACTGCTGCCCAAAAATTGACGACTACTCCTAGAAGGAAACAAATAAGGGCGAATCTCGTCGTCCTTGGAGTATTTATATCACTGGACTCTTATTTACTACCAAGTACCCCATACATACTGTACTAGTTACAGTGCTTGGTGTAAAGGTTTCTGAGTATGTAGCTGTGGCCAGGCAGGCTGTGCGATCATGACTGCATACATATAGACGGAGGACGGTAGCACTAGCAGAGAAATTCCATTTCCAGAACAGTATGGAGTAGTACACTACTGCACCATACACTGATGTACAGTACATATATACGTGTACGAGGCACGTTCAGTTGGGTTCAGCAATTCAAAATTTAGACGCGTTACCCCACGTGAATAAGGACCCGAGACTCGCAACGCACTTTGACAAGGTCAGTCGTCGTTGCGTTGCAATGTCCCTCTGCTGTGCGGGAGGCCAGCAAGGCAACAATGGTGGTGGCGCATCATGCATGCAGTGTAGTGCAGTGCAGCAGCATGCGGTGCCGGTGCTGCATTCAAAAAATCTATCTGCCTGCACACGTACTGTATTGACTTGACTCGATCACGCGCACAGGTACACGTACTGTAGATACGAATTCTTTGCGTGCAGAAATCCCAATAAAATTTTTGGCACCCTGTGACGGACTACGAAGTATGCAGGGAGAATTAATTCAGGCCATCTCTCGTGTAGTCGTAGTCGTCCCGTTATAACACACAACTGTCCAGTGGCAAAGCAACATTTCTTAGTGGCAAAGCAACAGATAGGCAGGGCATGAGGGCACCCGGTGTGCATTGCATGCATGGAGGAACGCATCGATCACGATCAGCAGCCACGGCCCACGGTCATGAAAGCGAAGTTGCGGCGATCCGTGGCTCTCTCTATCTCAATCTCCGGTCCGCCTTCTTGCTCCCTCGTCAAGAGGTTCTCCCCACGGTTGTGTCGCTATCGTCCAAGCATAGTAAGATAATATGCATGGGAGAGACTAGCTTCTAGCTAGTAGAAAGGTGCATCACGTTGTGTTAGATAGCTTTTCGATCGGAATTTTTCTACTGCGTGCCTCCAGTAGTCCAGTGCACGTATGTACCCGGCCAGTCAAGAAGAGATGCCATAGACCAGAAGCTATAGAGGGGACCTGCAGTACGTCGGCCCTGTTGCTTTCTCGGTCGTTCCTTGTTGATAAGCTCGCAACGCCGATCCATGACGTGTCAACAGTTAACCTCGACTCCAACGGGCCTACCTTCAACTAGACCATTGTGTTGGCTACAAGTAGGTGCATACATTCTGGCTTCTGCTACACTGGAATAGATCTTCGGTTGATGGTAGGTACACGTAGCTAAGAAAAATAATCAATAGGATATGCCACCTCCTCGCAAAATATACGTTTTTTAGATAATGGAATTAACATTCCTCCCTATCTAACGCCTACTTGCCTGAAGGCACCTCGCGTGACCACACACAGCCAAACTTATTACAAAACACAAAACCGAAGAATAAAAAACTTTTAGTACATGAAGATATATGTACTAAAGATCCACTACATCGAAAAAAGAATTGAGTTTACTACTCAAGACGGTTAAAGATATCGATGTCGCTTCATGGCGGTCTTCGAATCAGCCACCACACCGTGAACAACGTGCACCAAAATAAACTTGAAAAAGAAACTCATTGGATGTAGACAGCCCTCACTTGCGGTAACCGGCGGCCACACTTGAAATCGTGTGCCCTTACCGTTGCCCCTCCACCTTGATGTATCGGTGGCATTTGGGATAGCCACCATCGATCGTGGGGCGCCGCCTCCTCTCCGTGATGCGGAGGAGGAGTAGCGCGGCGTGGATCGAGCTCGGCGCCGCCATAACGGGGCCCCACGCCAACCATCTCCATGGGCGCCGCCCTCTATAGAATGGAGGACGCGCACCGCCGCCTGAGCCACGGGAAAGCGGATCGAGGGCGTTGACGCGAACGTCTTGAACTCGAGGCGAAGGCTAGTTGAGGCAGTTGCTCGCCAGCCGATCGATGCTCAAGACGTCGGGATCGCTGATGGGAGGGACGGCAAGTTCGTCGAGGATTCGCACCGGCGTCGCCCGCGCCGCAAGTGCGGCCGCCCCGGAGGAGGCCACGCATCCGACCTCTAGGCCGCCGGATCCGGTGAGAGCGGCAGCGGCAGGGCCGCCCGGCCAAAGCGTGCCGACGCCGGCCATTGGGATCGCACGTCGCGAACACCGGCGAGGAAGGCCCAGCCGTCACCCTCACGGCCGTCCGTAGGGCGTTGGGCTCCGGCGGCGGCCAGGGGCGGCCGCAAGTGGTGGGCGCTAGGTGGATCCTTGATCCGTGTTTTCCGGCCTTACCCAAGTAATCTATAGATGGATGGACCCTCGCAAAATATACGTGATTCATATTGCATAGAGATGCACATGATTTCTTTTGAGTCTCGAGAAATGCCGCACATATTATTTGCCGCTTGCTGTGATGGTTCGCTAGGCCCAATGATAACGGCCCGCCCGCCGTCTCGGCCTTTAGTCCCAATCCCAAATTCAAGTTGCATTGCAATCGTTCTTGGGCTCTACCCACAAAGTGTCACCAATTTTGTCACCTAGTTGACGCCCAATTTTCTTATTTCTAAAACATGTTGGTAGATCATAGACACGTACCCAAATAGCCAACTTCTTCAATTTCACCATGGATGGTTTTGTAACCCCATCATACTTCTCTAGTAGAACAACAAATTCCCTTTAAATAACCATGGGCCTTCTTCCATGACCTTACGCCAATCTCTAAACATGAGAACTGGAACTCAAACAAATTTTCATCTATGGCCTTGAACTTGAACTCTTTTTGCTAGACCCCAAGCAAACTTCATATGAGCTAGAAACACTGAATGACTGAAGGTTTTCAGGGAATTAACCTTTGCTAGTGCTGTCCAACGTGCCCCTGCCTTCATTTCCTCCAAGTCTTCTTCCAAGACAATCCCTTGGTCTTCATCTTCACGTATGTCCAAATGTTGCAGCAAATCATCCAACTCATCCTCAAGCTTCACTCAGATTGCAATTCCATGTTTGATTTATCCATCTCTCTATCTGAATAGATGAACACTGTACAGCAGAGACAACTCTGGAGGATTCGAGACGCGGAACACAACTCAAGAAACCGAACTTTGCTTGCGCAGATGCTAGTCGTCAGCCACCCAGGCTTCCAGCGTATAATTATCCACTCACATCGCCCCACTTGCAACACGAGACAACTTCATCTAGACAACCACGATTTGAAAGAGACAGTTAATTTGGTCTACTCGTACACATAACAGCCGCGTGATGAGCTAGGGATTTGCTACGCACTGGCACAAATCATACGACGCAAGTAATGATAAAATTACAGGAGACTGGCATTCACAATGAACCATTTTCTCCGGCTCATTTTCCGTGCCACAAAAAAGGGGGTAAGCTACTTTGCGAGAATGGCACCCATCTAAATTTTATGCAGCAATATATATTTGGCTCCTCGTTGATTCCATTGCACGTGGTGCCCTGGCACAAAATCTGGGTCAACTCAAATTCAGTCACTAAAAGACAAACCCTCCACATCCATGTTATAGCACCAAGACTTGAGATTTGAGGTCGATTCCATTAAATATGAATGTTCCCCGCATTGGCACAAACTGCTTGGTGACCAGCTGAAAAGATAAGAGGAAAATTAACACTGATAAGTAATAGAAAATTTTCCATTCCAAACGCTCGAACATTCCTACTAATGCCCAAGTATATACCATCCTATCCTATGAATTAAAATCACATTTTTTTTTCCCATTTTCTCCAATTTTGTGTCAAAATGCTGGAAATATGTATCTATTCAGGATTGCAGGAAATGCTGTATCAGGAGCACACGTACCTTAATTACTTCTTGGGAAGCGACTCCACCAACAAAAGCAGCCACTGGATGGATCTCCGCACCCCAAACCGGCACATTTCGGTTATTAGGTCTTCGGACAAGGATGCTCCGTTCAAACCCATCTCACTTAGCACTGAAGCCGCAACTGTCTTCAGCCCTAGGGATATCCTCATCAATCTCACTACCGAATCCAGTGTATAATCAGTGTTATAAAAAAAAGCAGATCATTTCTCTACATGTGTGATAATAATGTTCACCAATAGCAAATGAACATTTCTCTCAAAGTACCTGTCGAAGATTCCAGGTAATCTGCTATACTTGGCAGCCAATCGATCAACAACCCGTAGTAGAATGTAGAAGTTCATTGCGTAACTGCAGTGACACATTTGATAGTCAATACGGAAGACATTTAAAACAAATGAACAGCTATTTCAACAAAAAAAAGGATATCAAAGTACGTATTTATGGGATGATAAACATATGATGTCCAGGCTGAATGCTCAAGCTCAGAATCAATCACATTACATAGATTTTACTAAGATATACATTACGCTACTCCCTCCATTCAAATTATAAGACGCTTTGAGTTTTCTAAATACGAAGATTTTACTATACACTTAGATATACTTTGTCTAGATACATAGTAAATGCAATATATATATATATAGAAAAACAAACGTCTTATAATTTGAAACGGAGGAGAAAGAAAGTAACTAATATCTAAATTATTACCTAGTTTTTAGGGTGGCATATTACTATATAATCATTGCAACCAGATCATGTAAAGCACTTCCTTTTTACATACATCAACTAAAGGAACACGAAATATTAAAGGTGGGAAAGCAAAATCAGAGTGATGGATGCTGACCTGTAGTCTTCATCGGTGAAATACCTCTGAATTTCAGAGACAACTGGAGAGCTGAATTCCTCCTCGAAAACTACGATATCTACAAACCTAAACAATGGGAATTATTCAGCATCGATGACAAACTGGTAAAAATGACATTTTGACGTACTTATTTACACTATTATAATCGATTATGATATGAATATAAAAATTTGAAATGAAACCAGAAACCACTGATAGTTGCAACACCAAATAGAGTGTCCCTAAATGAATGAAAAACAAATTTGGTGCCTGCATAATCATTATTCTATTCTTCTGAGAGCAAGCAGCAATCTCATCATGCCAATAAAATCGCCTTTATCAAATTTGTCATTCTGGCATGGATAACCATATAATCATCACTACAACATATTAATTGTCACAATGACCGAATGAGGCAATAAGGTTGTGAAAACATGTCATCTAAAGAAAGCACCTTACCCTTAGTTTCCTAGAATTTTTACAAAATGTTTTGATATATGCTCTTGAAATAGAATCCGGATCTCTACCAATCCGTTTCAAGATTTCCTTTTACATGATGCTCCAGGGCAAGACAGTCAGATTCTGCCTTAGCTTGGTAAATCTTTTGTAGGCTTACATAATACCTGTAAGATGACACAAGGAAACATTACAATGTTCATTCACATGAAATAGTAGCAGAATTTTAAACTAGAGATGGACAACTGGCACTTACTCGGTAAGGGAAATCATATCAGGTATTGTTCCCTCCAGAGGTAGCTCACCATTGCCCTCCTTTGCAATAAACTCCTACCAATAGACACAGGAGAAACAACCCAAGTTTTGAGACAAAGACACCATGGTAAAAATGGTTATATGTGGACTATGTATAGCTAATGTTCAATATGCAAGCAACTTCCATGTATTAAACATCCCCAGGGGTTTCTATTTTTCCTAAGCCGGACTTCTTCAACAAATGAAACAAAGAGGTTCAGCTTTGAAGCCTTCAAAATCAGAAGATGCCTGACACTATAGTCATGTTTGTAACAGGGTTCTAGCTCTAGAAGGATGAATTTTATCTTTCACTCTGACTAAAGCAAAGTTTTAGTTTGTGAGCTTAAAGCACGACTAGAATTGGGCCAAGCATGTCTAACTGCATACTGTATAAGACATCTCAGTTATATTAGCAGCCTGAGATTTTAGCCCAAATGCAGCCTGTGCATGCTCATTGTCCAAGCAGTTCATTGCCCACATTTTAGACAGCTTATCAACATTTATGGCCTGAGATTTTGGCATGAACTGCAGTAAGATACAATTAAGATACCAAGAAAAGAAAACTTCCTGATCTGCTTTTAACTCAGCAAGGGAGGCCACATAATAGACCAGTGACAAATGAATCAGTATTCAGTCAAAAGGAGGGCAATAAACTTTTAAGCATGGTTTGCTAGCTTTTACTGAATGGCCCATAGCATATAACATAAGTCAACATCAAGTACATTTGAATCACAATATGATAGATACCTTTAAAGCAGCCACTAAAATCCAGAAATCTGGGGATGATGAATGGACTTCAGAAGAGTCATCATCAATTATCAAGAAGAGTTCGAGTACCTAGAAGTTACGTTATTTAGTTGGAGTACCTATCTGTTACACGCTAAATAGTTTAGGTACCCACGCTGTAATTTTACTCTTTTTCCTCGAAGGACATGATCCGTGTTTAGTGCGAGGTAGTTTCCGTCCAAGCAAAGCCCAACGCCTCCGTCATTCTCAAAAAAAAAAAAAAAAAGGTCCAACGGCCCCAACCAGCCCACACGCCGCATCATGTCCCAACCAATTAATATGTTTGTTCCAAAAAAAAAAAAAAAAAAAAAAAAGCTAATATGATTGTCATAGATTATGAAAAGCCTTTTATAGCAGAACAAACATGTACTCCCCGTCCAAAAATTATAGCATCTCAAATTTAACCAAATTTATATGATAAGATAATAATAAGTTAACTAAGTATTATTATATTCTTTATTAATTTTATTTTCATAATATATTAATTTGATATCACAAATCTTTGTTATTCCCTCTAATATTTTGGTCAAACTTGAAATGTTTTGACTATGCAAGATTTTGGAATGACTTATAATTTGGAATGGAGAGGGAATAAGTAGTATCTACGGGCACAATGGTGTGGACAATTCAGTTAGTCATATAGGGTTCGAAATAATTAATGACCTTTTGTTTAGGTGTCTACAAGAACAACAGATGAGTTATGAAAAAAAATCCAATGAGAACGAGTTAGACTTTGACCGACCAATCGTTGTTCCAAAACTGTAGTTACAAATAGGCAGTGGCATATTTTAACATAATGTTAGATACCTCGTACGTATTACTTTTACCCACCAATACCAAAGGAGTTTAAGTTATACTCCCTCGATCCCCAAAATAAACGACGTTTTAAACTTCGAGAAACATCTTTTACGCCGGCAATTATATATTAAAAATAGGATTAATATTTATATTACATAATTAGTATCATTGGAAAGATCTTTTGGTCTAGTTTTTAACAAATTTATTTGAAGATTTAAATCTTCTACGTATTTTCTACAAATCGAGTCAAACTTGTGGTACGAAAAACCCAAAAACGTCGTTTATTTTGGGACGGAGGGTGTATATCTATATCTATATCCCCTAGGTCGCCGGTCGGTCGGTCGTCTTAGGTGTGGCGAGTCTTCGGAGTATTGGGAGTGAGGGAGGTACAAGTACTAATTAATCAGGCACAGTACGTACTTAACCGGAACGACTTGGACGAAACGTTGCTACCTGCCAATGGGAAAGGTTGGGAATTCTCGCAATTCAAGTCATGTTCCATCACATTTGGTCCTGGATTTCTACCCCCATCACAATCACGTGCCCTTGTTGACACGACCTGTCAGTATGTTGTTAATATTTCACTTGCTCGGGCGTCACCATGATAGCCCTTGTGCAGCTAATTGCACAAGAATTGATGATGAGGCTGAGACCACCATATGGAATCAGTCGATGCATCACTCTAACAATGACATGTGGGACCTACGAAAGTGATTAGCAAGTCAATAGTAGAGTCAAGCCAAGGAGGCAGCAAGGACCGTTTTAGAAACTGTAGCCCGGCCAAATCGCAGTAGTAGGAGTAGGCGAGTAGCTTCCGGTCCGTTGCCCGTTGTGTGCTCACTGGCATCTCGATCTCAAGAGGGAGAGAAAGACAAGCGCTTCGAAAGAACACGACGATGATCACGCCGCGCACGCGCAGCGCTGTTCCATGTTTCTCCGTGCTGTTTCTCCTCGTGGTTTCATCATGCTCGGGCGACGACGTCGACTTCATCTACCAAGGTTTCCAGCGCGCGAACCTGGCCCTGGAAGGCTCTGCGTCAGTGCTGCACGGGGGCGCGCTCCAGCTCACCAACGACAGCAACCGCCTCGTCGGCCACGCGTTCCACGGCACTCCCGTGCGCTTCCTCGACGGGCCACCGTCGTCGTTCAGCACGGCCTTCGTCCTCGACATCGTCACCATCGGGGAGCGGCGGCGGACACGGGCTGGCCTTCGTGGTGGCGCCGTCCACCGTGCTTCCAGGAGCGTCCCCGAGGTTTACCTCGGCGTCCTCGGCCCGACCACCAACGGCAACCCCGCCAACCATGTCTTCGCCGTGGAGTTCGACACCGTGCTGGACCTCGAGATGAACGACATCAACGGCAACCACGTCGGCGTCGACGTCAACAGCCTCGTTTCCAACGTGTCGGAGCCTGTCGCGTACTATACAGATGATGGCGATGGCGATGGCGGCGGAAACACCAAGGCGCCGGTGCCAGTGACGCTGGAGAGCGCGCAGCCAATCCAGGCGTGGATAGAGTACGACGGCGGCAGCGGCGTCCTCAACGTGACCGTCGCCCCGGTGTCCGTGGCAGACCGACCTCGCCGGCCACTGATCTCAACAAAACTGGACCTCCAACCGATCTTCAGGGAGGAGATGTACGTCGGCTTCTCCTCGGCCACCGGGAAGCTGGCGAGCACGCACTACATCTTGGCGTGGAGCTTCCGGACCAACGGTCTCGCGCAATCCATCAATCTCCGGCGGCTGCCCAAAGTTCCGAAGACGAGCACGGCGCTTTCCAAGCTCGTCATCATCAAGTTCGCCGCCGTGGCTTGTGCTGGGACACTCGCACTAATTGCCGCGGCCATGGTCATCGTGCTCTGGCTTCGGAAGAGGGCGAAGCTCGCTGACACCCTGGAGGACTGGGAGCTGGACCTCCCTCACAGGTTCCCGTACAAGGACCTCTACAGGGCCACCAAGGGGTTCAAGGAAACCGAGCTTCTTATGCCGGCGGCTTTGGCCAGGTGTACAAAGGAGTGCTCCGGCAGCGCTCCGGCGGCGGCGGCGAGGTGGCCATCAAGCGGATCTCCGCCGGCACGAGGCAAGGGATGAAGGAGTTCGTCGCCGAGATCGCCAGCCTCAGGCGCATGCGGCACCGCAACCTGGTGGAGCTGCGCGGGTGGTGCAAGCACGGCCAGGACCTGTTCCTCGTCTACGAGTTCATGCCCAACGGCAGCCTCGACGCGCACCTGTTCGGCGGCGCGCGGCCGGAAGGCGCCGCTGCTGACGTGGGCGCAGCGATTCGCCGTCCTCGGGGCGTCGCCCGCGGCCTGCTGTACCTGCACGAGGAGTGGGAGCACGTGGTGGTGCACCGCGACGTCAAGGCCAACAACGTGCTGCTCGGCGCCGACATGGGCGCGCGGCTCGGCGACTTCGGCCTCGCGCGCCTCTACGAGCACGGCGCGAACCCGGCGACGACGCGCGTGGCGGGCACCCTCGGGTACATGGCCCCCGAGCTCACGGTCACCAGCCGTGCCACGACAGCCACCGATGTCTTCTCCTTCGGCGCCCTGCTGCTCGAGGTCGCGTGCGGGCGCCGGCCGGGTGGAGCCGCCGAGTGAGGCGACGGAGGACGACTCGGACGTGATCCTGGTGAGGTGGGTCCGCGACTGCGGGCTCGACGGCGACCTGCTGCGAGCCGTGGACCCGAGGCTGGAGGGGTGCTACGACGAGGGGGAGGCGAAGCTGGTGCTCTGGCTTGGCCTGATGTGCAGCCAGGCTCGGCCGGAGGCGAGGCCCAGCATGCGGCAGGTTTGCCGGTATCTGAGCGGCGAGGAGGCATTGCGGGAGGATGCGGCGGTGCTCGTTTTCACCGGCGCGACGCGGTCCAGTTCATCGGGTCGTCGCTCTCCATAACGTGGTCCTCCTCCGGCGGTACCATGTCGGCCGGCTCTGCATGGTGGTCGGTGAACTACTACTATCGTATAGAAAAAGTTGTTAGGGTGCACACATCGTGGTGTTTTTTTTTTCGTGGATGTACAGATAGGCAGGTACCGTGTGGCTGTTGCGTTTATGTACACAAGTTTGCTCTAACGCCTTCTGTCCCTAGGCCTTAGTGAAGGTGTACGGTGTTCAGGATCAGAACTGGCTAGAGCATGACTACTGAACATACATAGTAATAGCACTATCAATAGTTGTTGAAGAAAGAGTACACCGACAATTTCACCTATGGTGTAGATGGAACAGATACTGAATGTATGTGTTGCCACTTTAACTCCGCAGCATATGCCATCAAAGATTATGCCACTGCAAATGTGTTTATATGGCTTTATGCTTAATCCGTGAAATAGAATGATTTGCCACGGTGAAATCTCCATTTGGATTAATTCAGAATCCAAATGAACCATCATCAGCATAAAAAAGAATAAGGTGATTCATCTGAGCCACCACTCAGCAGTCAGCAAAACTGAAACACGGAATGGTGCAGTCAAGGTAAACGAAGAGAGATTACAGCATCTGAAGTTTTTGGAACCGCGACTTCAGCAAGAAGGAAAACTGAAGTGTGTCATATGTCAGTCACGGCAAAAGAAAAGGAATTGGATATAACAGCAACAAAGAAAATAGAAAAGAAAAAAAGGAACCTACAGGTTAATGCAAAGAGTGGTATTTTAGGCTTGGTGCCCAAGTGCTTCAGGAAGAGAAAGCTTTCTCAAGTATCAGTGTTTTTGAGCTCGCTGCTCTATGGCATTGAATAAGATCGATTTCTGTTAACCATTAACCTAAACAGGACATCGGAGTGGATCCGCCTGAATCCTGAACCACGACTTCAGCAAGAAGGGAAAAACTAACCGCAACGGATGCGCCACAGTCAAAAGTGGCAGGAGCAGATGTTACAGCAACAATCAGAAAAGAAAGAAACCTCCACAGTAATGTATATAGAGCGATGTGTGAGATCAGGTCAAAGGAAGAAGAAGAGACTTCAGCTTTCTCAACACACTATATTATCATAATCACTGAAAGGCCAATTCCATTAACAAAAGCAAATTGCATAGAGTAAATTTAACGCTCAGTCCAATGTGTTGTAGTCAAAATGGAAAGGCTCCACTGCATATTATCCTAATCACTCCAAAAGGCCATTTCTTCTGCTAACTAAAGCAGGGATAAATCTAACACAGTCAAATGCTCTGGACTAAATGGAAAGGTTCCACTATATTATCATAATCACTCAAAAGCCAATTCAACTAAAAGAAAACTGGCATATTGCCCAGTCCAATGCTATGGAAAATGGAAAGGCTGTCCAGCAAACAACCCAGGAGATCACTACAGAATTGGCTTCTAAGAAGATCCAGCAGAGTAAGAAAAAAGATCATCAGCAACACTAGGAATTTTAGTATTTGTCTATGATATAGCATGTACAACTAACAGTCTGAACTATTTCATTACAAAAAATATCATTTATGTTTTGAGCTATGATGGATTTAGACCATAATTAGTTTTGTGATTCATGAAAGCAGCAAAACAGATAATGACACTGCATGTTAAATTCCAACTTTTAGTTCAAGTATTGTCAGTATGGATTGCCTAAGGTCAATAACACTATATGAAGAGGAGAATACCAAGTTGCAAAAACAGCACCATCCTGCGTGGGTCATTCAAAATGATTCTTTTATTTCAAACATTTAGACATAATTTCTTATTCATATTACATGATACAGATAAAGTACAAGGAATAGCTCTATCCACTTCAACCTACACTTAAAAAGAGCCCAGACCCTAGTACTACAAGGTATTAGGTATAGATCTTTGCGCCATATCATGTTCACCAACCATAGATGCCGAAAAGATTCAGGAATAGAATTCCTGAGACGCGAAAAACAAAGAGAGCAGTTTGGAGGGTTAACTAAACATACAACTTTATATCTTACCATTGAGATTTTTCTGGAGAACATCCATCACAGAACCAAAGTCAGCCTTCACACATTGGTGGATTAGCATACTGGCAAAAACCATGTCCTTGATTTTTGTCATGGTAGTCGATCTTTTGACTGCGTGAACTTCAGCCCATGAGCAGTACACAACCACAGTGCGGTCAGTAGGCCCCATTATACGCTGATCCCGGAGCTTAAACAAAGCAGCAAGTGCAACGTATGAGAGCGAGCAAAACAGCCAGATGCGGTCAGCAAGCCGCCTATTGCATCCAGTAGCTCCTCCTCGCGCTACCTCCACAGCCACCATCAGTATTGCCTTCAGCGCGCGATTCACCGCCGCACGTCCAACGAGATACAGGATCACCAATCACCTTATCGCGAGATGCAAATGTAGTTTCAACAGCAACTTGTGGCTGAAACTCAGTCCAGCCTGACATGAAGTACCGGTACAACTTTTAGCGATTTGCATTTGCAGCACTGTGCACGGAACAAGCTGCTGCAGCACGATCAACGTAAGTCCAAGAACGCGGCACATCTCAAAAGCCCTTGTAGAATGCATAGATATTCCTCAAAGATTGCCTCCCGGTACCAGCTGACCCAGTCCGGCACCTGCCAGGTGAACTGCTGCAATATCTCGGTGGCCGCTGCTCTTCTGCCCCTCGAAGGCGAAGCGAGTTGAGCAGTGAGCGCAAGGTAGATTATGGCAGCTCCGGCAAGTCAGCTCGCGGAATGAGGCCGCATGCAGCCATCAAAATCAGCGTGTCCAGTGGAGAGCACGGTGGCGCCGTTTGGCGGTGGCTGAGATGAGCTGCTGCAGCGAGATGCGGTCCCGCTGGGAGTGAACACGATGGCGGGGATCCCCGCGGCAACCCGCGCAGTAGGCCGAGAGCGCGGCGGAGGTGTCTCCCGTGGACGCACAGCCGGCTTACCGCTGATGAGGCGCGAGAGCAGCGCGCGGCGGAGGCAGGGCTGGCCTGACTGACGAGCACGTCACGCCGAGGTCGCTAGAAGAGCCGGTGGGAGATGCCGCAGAGCCGCACCCAGAGGTCGTCTCATCCCGCCGAGGTGCTCTCGCGGCCGAAGGCGCCGCTCGGCCCCAGAAGAGGTTGGAGTTGCCCTCGAAGAGAGGAGACGATAGTGTCGGAGTCGATCTCAGGGAGCACAGGCACTCGCTAGCAGACCAGACCCCCGAGCCGTAGTGGGCCAGGGCGAGTGCGGCCGACGCGGGAGTCGAAAGAGAGTCGCGCCAGTACGAGCCTGAAGTAGCGCGCCAGCGCCTCCATGTCGTGGCGCACGTCGAGGAGTCAGAGCACGAGCGGTAGACCACCTCGTCCAGCGAGTAGCGCGCGTTCAGCCTGGGTCCCCGCCGGGCGCCGGCGGGAAGGGCTCGATACCAGGCCGAGAAGCCCTGCGCCGGACCCCGGGGACGCCGCGCCGCCTCCTCGCGGATGTTCTCCTCCGGCTGGGCGGCGGTGCTTCGATGGCCGTCGTAAGCCGGAGGAGGCGCGTGCGGCGCGCGCTTGGCACGAGCTGGGAGCTGGCGCGGGGAGGCAGGCGGAAGGTGGGAGCCGGCGGTGGGCCCCCGCACGGATGGTTGGCAGCGTGGGAGAAGAGGAGGGACAGGGAGGGAGGTTGCCGCGGTGGAGGTCGCCAGTGGTGCGTCGAGGCTTTGGCAGCAGCGCCGCGGCGGCGAGATTGCTGAGAGGATGGGGAATGCGCGGGACCGGGGAGCGGGCGCTGGTAGTGACGTGAGACGAGGGTTTTAGGCTTTTTGGAGAGGGAAGGAAGTCGTGGTGGCCGGTCGGTCAAGACATTAATTAGCGGGCACTGTCCGAGGGCCCGATGCGTTCCGGCCCGGTTTCCCATTTCTCTCCGTTAGGGCATGCGCGATGTATACTCCCGCAATAGGTAGCAGGTAGTGGGTCCAAATGCAGAGGAGAGTAGTGATCTGACGGATTTCGTCACAAATCGATGCTACACGCGATAAGGTGGGGGCGTGGGGCATAGAGATCTTTTCAACGCTTCACTGTCATCCTTCCGCTTAGCTGCGATGGTGAACGCACAGCGGAAGCAGGATAAGACTGCATGAAGAATGGAGAGAGAGAATGACATAGAATAGGGCGGGAGAGAGAATAATATTTTTCATTGCCTTGTACCGGCGGAGATGCTACTACAGGGATTTGTTACTACCACCTCACTCATCATTCTCCACAATGTATCCTACCCGGTAGCAAGCTCTTCCTACCCCTTCTTACCCCCCGGCGGGTGCCCTTACGAGAATCTCACGTTAGGCTCAGCTCAGCTGAACGCACGTCGTGTCACGCTGGAGGTTGGCCCAGTGCTCAGTGCTCAAGCGACGCTTTCAAAAGTGCTCAAGGGGCGAACCGTCGTAAATTCGTAACCGCACAGAGTAGCTATTTTAGCTGGCAATTACCTTATTTTCGCGTGGTTTTCCAAAGGGGAGTGAGTATAGCCTATCCTTTATGGAAAGCATCCAATCATCCATCGCATGTTCAGAACGTGGAGAAATCGAGGGCGAGAGGACGAGCGCTGCCTGGGATTTTGATGCGGATTTTGCATGGGCCCGTTGAACCATCGAGGCCACCACAAAAGGTTCACATCAGAGGATGTGATATCATAAAAGCATACCCATTACTCCGTATTCCTGGATGGAGGATGATGTATCACGCTCTCTAAAGGTTAGAGGCTGCCACCAACTGTTGCCAACCCAGCACGAGCAAAAATGCAAATACTGTTGAAGAGAGTAGACAACATAACGAACGAGCAACATTGATGGCTCAAAAAAAAGTACGTAGAAGCTGAAACTAGGCGCTAAACAGAGTGACGATTTTGAGTACATGTTTTTTTTTTTTCCTTCAAACTTTCAAATTTGCACGCAACATATGAAATCAAGAAGGTACAGTAGTATATAATACAGAAGAATGTTATGGGATCATGGATTCGCAGTTACTAACACAGTATGCTCTAATTAAACACTTCAGCTGGAAGATGGCTAACGTGCAAATGATAATCAGGTGAAGTTGACTGCAGTGTGACTTGCTGCAGTTCCAATCTCGATTCTCTTTGGCATGGGAATTAAGTCGAACACTGAAGTTTTATGGGGGTCCATCATCTGTTTAGCATTTCGGATGACTGTGCAGTGTTCACGTAAGTTGCGCTCTTGTTGAATCCTTCAAGCACCATTATTCTCACTGCCTCCAAGCCCCTATGCAACAAACAAATCAAGCTGCAAAAAAGAGATCGATTTCGTTACCTTTTCTTATCTCCACATGGATCAAATATAACATCCAATTATGTTGTTTGCTAAATTGATGAACCAGAATATCTGTAAGGCCATCATAAAAAAACCTCTTCTTGCTCTTTCTTGTTAAAAAGGCCTCCAGAACAAAATTTGCAAAGATCCATCTTCCCGGTGGTCGTCCAATGCCTGCAAAAAATATGATTGCAGGAATGTTCATTCTAGGCAGCTGAAGAGGAAAGGAGTGAGAAGGGGCATACCGATTCTTAGGCGGGAAAATCACGGCTTTTGTTTCAAATGGTTGGACGATGCTTCTCATCCTGATGGTGGCCAAATGGTAAGTATAGAAAAAGGGAGCGATAAAACTACAAATGAAGTTGTTGCAAAGTTTTAATGCTGCTCTGCTGCATTTTGTAACAGGTAGCAGGTCGGTACTTTTATAATCAAGTTTCTAAACATCAATGTATAGTTGTTACTGTGTTGACGAACAGCAAATGCATCATTTTATCAAATATCTTTTCTATTGATGAGCTTGAGACTATGGAACAATTATCTGCCTCCAAAACTGTGTGTGGTCTTCATCAGAATTTGTATTAGATAGAACACTGAAATAATGACTAATAAGCTATACATGAAACAGGTATCAGAAAGTAGATGAGAAATGGAGTACCCATTATGTCCTCCATGCCCACCCTTTATGGCAGGCGGTTTTGCAAAGGGTAAATCCAGATCATCATACATCTGCAGAGAAGAAAAGAACGTGTTCTAGTTAATAGTGATTTTGCAAGGCGACAATGACATTTATAGTGATCTGTTATGAAATGCAGCTAGTGAAGAGGCAAAAAAAACATTTACCACAACGACTTGATTAAGTGGTATTTTTGAATATATGAAACCAGCTGCCCCACCTATACATAACTCAATCTGTGTAAAAAAAAGATACAAAAAAGGAACAATACTACAATAGCATTCAATGTGTCACTGGAATCATTGTACTACAGACTCACCGCTTGCATTCATAAAGGTTTGTGGCTTGGTAAGCATAATAGGTGCATCACCGATGCGACCTGGATAATGAATCAATTTTAGTGAAGAATGCTTTCAAGAATGCATGGAATTACAAAGAATTAATAATGCATCTACTTTATGTTCAATATTCAGTTATAGACAGGACGTCCCTACAGGAGTGCAACCTCTGCAACAGCAAAGGTGCCTCCGTTTTCCAGGGGCCCCAAAATCCAAAGTTGCAGCCATCAGTCCTATTAATCTTATAAAAATTCTAGCAAGTAGCCAAGTACTATACATCACAAAGCCAAAACCCCAAGTGGAAGCATTGTTTCCAACCCCGCAGCACTTGTTCGACTTTCATCTTCACTTTTCTTCCCAATCTTGATCAGCGCCTGCCGCCCTCAGCATGGGTGATGGGCCATATGTGTCAGCGTGAAGCTATGTAGCTGTCTGTTGTGAGGCCATGGACAGTGTCAGAGTAGGACATGTTGCTTGCTGCAGGCTGCTCATGGCCTGGTGCTGGTCCACCTTACTTGACATGTTGAGCAAAGGGCAGCAAGTGCTGAGCTGGACTGCTCCTTTTCTTCTCTTCAATTGTACTCAGTATTTTGTATGAACTAGTGAATTGCATTTCAGCTTGTTTGTTCCCTGATGTATATATAATGCATATCCCTTAATTTTGGTTTTGTATCTTACATATTCATGTGTAAGAGAACTTGTCAGGGCATCCAGTGTTAAGATCAAAAGCATTTCTTCTGCGAATCAGTCTAGGAAAATATGATTTAAATTACCAAAAGCGTAAGAACAGAGAACTTAATATTAGAAAGGAGCTATGGATAGGTCATGCAACCAAGAGTTAAATCTGTAGAATTCTTGATTGCTGCAATGTAATACAGTATTTTATTATTCTACTTTGGTAAGTTGCTAGGGCATATTTAGAATTTAGCTTAAAGGTCCCCATTTATGCTAAGACATCCCTCATTATAAGAGTATCTGAAGGCCACATGTAGACTGCAACTGCTGTAAAACTCTTTCAGGTCACGACCAATTTAATTGCGTAAGAAGTGAGAAAAGAATTGGAACACAGTTTAGCTCTTGAAAATATTCTATCAAGATTAACATTACAAACTTCAACACGCAATACTTCATGTAAAGAAAAATATTTTGGTGTGATCGTTACCTTTTCCAACCATTGCCTTGAACTGCATACTGCTCAGAGATATACCCTCCGCTTCATGCTATAACATCGATCATCTCGAATCCAACCTGAGAATAATTAGATATGACCTCAAATTCTCAACTCCGTACAAAGACTGTACATTGGAGTTCTATTTTTGAATTATAACAGTACACAATAAAGTCCTCTGGGGCAAGAGAGAAAATCTGCTCTCTAACTACAAATCATACATTTTTCAACACATTGGTTGAAACTTTTTGTATCACAATCTGATTCCATCTTTATTCATTTGGAATTTTGCATTGCTTTTTGTTTATTTCAAGCAGCCCCGCAATCAGTTATGGTGTTATTCGATACGGACGCACAGAAACGTGATACAGCTCCCATACAAGGGTTATCTATTAGGTCCCTATCAATTAACGTTGTTGATCATTCCATTCCACGCTGAACCAAACAAAACGAGGAATCATCCATTTTGGAATCGGTAACTGTGTGCACTGATTACATTTGTGTTTCCATTTGCATTTCTGAACCAATCAGCACCTAGTGTTTCCTTTTTAGCGTTTCTATCTCATTCTGTAACAAGAAACCAAGTCGACGAATCAAGTTTCAGATTTGCATATACCCTTTGTTTACATCCTTAATATCTACTAGTACATTTCCATACCTTTCAACCTTTGTCTTCAAAAAGTTTAAGACTCCAGAATTTAGGAGTTCCCACTGTGGAAAACGGCAGCTCTAACAACGAACAGGGTAGGTAAGGCACTTTACGTTGTGGCGAGTTCCCTGGTACACCTTTCGGGGTTGGCCCAGCCCGACGAAGAGCCACGGCTTCCGCGCACCGCCGTCGCCTGTGCCCGCGGCTGATGAGGAGGCTGCCCGACAGGCGAAGGAGGATGCTGGGACGCATCTTGTCCTTGCGCGGTGGTGTGAGAAAAGAGGAGATGGAAGCCGGGACGCCGACGCCGAGGCGCCAGCAGAGAGCAGCCGCATCGCCGTCGCTGCCGCCGCCGCCGCAGCGCCGCTGGTAGGAGATTTTACTAGCTCAGCCCGACGGATGGACGGGCTAGGATTGTCACACTGGGCTTCATAGCTTAAGGCTTTAGGACAGGTTAGGCCGGCAGCCCAGCTATCATTGTTTTGTTATTACTTAATTTGAAATTAGTTTTTGCACAAAAAACAGTAATTTGACATTAGCTTAGCTATTTTTTGAAATTACCAAAATATATATAGTTTTGAAAAAACATGGAAACAAGGCTGTATTTCTAAATATTATGAATATCCAAATAGTTTTCTAATAAAATCATAATGAACTATAAAATTTTACTACTAAATTTTAAATGCATATGGATTTACATGAAAAACAAGGTTCACGGTATATGGAATATATATATTCTCAAAGCGTATTCTTCTCATCTGAAATGTATTCTTTTTTGGGTGTTGGATTACATATTTCTTCTTTTGATCATAATAGTTACCAACTTTCTCATATTTAGGCATGCATCTCCACCAGTTTACCAATAATCTATACCTAATATGTATCGGTAATGCTCTGCTTAGAGCATCCTAATCCCTAATAGGACGGGCGCCTAATGGCCCAATCGGCCTAAATCAGCGACTTCACGCACTCGCCTCTTACTATTCGCTCGACGCTGTCTCCTCCACTTCCTCATTCTCTATCTCTCCTTCCTCTTCCTCCACTCCTTCTCTCTCTCCACCACGCATGCTTTCCTGCTTTGCTTGCCCGGCCAGCCGCCCATGCGCCGCCGACATGCGCCAGCCTTCTCCCACCCTGTAGGCGTGGCGTCTCTCCCAACCACAGCTGAGAGCTTCCCACGCGACGCGCGCGCTTCGCGACCTCGCTGCTGCTCCACGCAGGCGCGTGGCCCGTTGTCCTCTCCCGACGCGGAGCCCCCAAAACCGGTGCGCCGCTCAAGCCCCATCATGCGGCGGTACCTTCCCAACCGCTGCCTCCTTGTCGGCCCGCGAGTAAGAGGGCGCCGCGATGCAGCGCCGCCGCCTCCTCCGCCTCGAAAGTCACGAGGCCCGCGCCTTCACCCCTCGCCCCGGCGCTGCGATACATGGTTCCCCGCTTATTTTTGCCGACCAGCGGCGGCGCTGGCTTCCTCCGCACACGTAAGACGGCGGCGACACTCTCTAGTGGATGCTTACATTGACAACACCTTCATGGCGAGACCTCCTCCCGATGGTCGCTGGAAGAGCTTTTAGGCACGCCATGGATCCGAAGCTCTACTCCTCTCCCTCCCTCCCCCCTCTCGTGGTGTCCTTCTCCCTCGCTCCTCGCCGCCCCTCCTACCTCTCCGCTTGGGATTTAATCCCGTGTGTTTCAATAGTTTTTTCGAGACCGATATAGCCCGTTTTTCATTAAGGTATGGGAATGGTCAATAGACCTACACATATTTGATACAATCACGCACGCTGGTAATCCATGGATTACCAACCAGGCCCCGAAACACAAAATAAAAAGCAAGAACGCGAGAGGGGTGGGAGACCCTCCCAATCTAACAACCCCCGCTTAGCCAAGCCTCTGTACTAAAAGAAAGCTCAATACCAAGGTAGCCCGCTGGCCATCGCTACATAGACGCATCGCGGATCTCGAAAGTGCTCCTCCGAAATACCGAGGACTAGGACCACGAGCCAGAAGCACCGGGCCACGAAGGCACACCTCCGAGTCACTTAGGCGTGACCACCCGCAGGAGCACCGACATGAGGACACCCTCCGAGTCACAGAAGTTCTAGGACCAATGGGCAAGGAGCTAACCGGATAAGGCTATGGCAGCGACAAACACCAACTAGGGACTAACCGAGTAAGTGAGCAGCAAAGAAGAAGCACAACTAGGCCGAAAGCACGACGAGCAAATAAGGACGGTAATCCAATGGCTCGCCCTAAGCCAATCAAAGCCCGCAAAATGATGAGATGCACGACGCCGCCTTCGAAGGACTCCGACGCAGGCGCTGCCGACGCCATCCCACGAGGGATGGGTTTTCACCCGCATCTCCCTCGAGGTGAAGGGACGCATCGCCGCGAACCTACCCCCACCACACGGCGTGTGTGTAACATCGAGCATCGAGCATACCGGCCACCATCGCCACCTTTGACGACGCTGGAGGTTGCTCGAACTAGTTTCGCCGTGCCGCCAAATTTCATAGAGGCGCTAGCCATTGGCGAGGAGGCACACTGTTCAAAACAACGCCTCCAAGGAAGGGCGGCCAAAGGCCATTGCCGCTCGCCGGGCAGGCCGAAAGCGCAGCTTTCACCAAATCGTGTGTCAACCGCCGCATCACCAGAAAACGAACGCCGAGAGTAGCGGGGGCTCGAACTCGACACCGGAAGGGGCCCACCGGCGACATTAAACCTCCATGGCCGCCCGGCAAGACGCCGGGCGCCGTAGGGGGTGGGGACGGCGGGCGTGAGTAACATCGAGCATACCCGACCACCATCTCCACCATGACGACGCGTTGGAGGTTGCTCGAACTAGCCGCGCCGAGCCGCCACGTAGGCGCAGCTCATTGGCGCAGGAGGCACACGTGTTCGTAAACAACGCCTCCAAGGAAGGATGTGGCTTCAAGGCATCACCGTCGCTCACGGCAGTAGGCCGGAGCGTAGCTTTCACCAAATCGTGTGTCAACCGCCGCGATCACCCGAAACTAACGCCGGAGGCAGCAGGGGCTCGAACCTCGACACCGGAGGGGCCCTACCGGCTACTAACCTCCATGGCCGCCGCCACGCGCGAAGAGCGCCGCAGGGTGGGGAGGGATGGGGAACGCTAAGATCGGGGCCCGTAGAGCCCGAAGCCGCCGCCTAGCGCCGGAGTCGCCGCCGCCACCAACCGCATGAGGTCGCCGCGACAGCCGCAGACGGAGGGGACGGGGTGGGGAGGAGAGAGGAGCAAGCAGATCCAGTGGCCGAGGCGCCCGGATCCGCCACCCCAGCTCGCCGGAGGTCGCCGACCGCGCACGGTGAAGTTCTCGGGTGGAGGGCATTGGGAGCTTTGGGGTGGGAGACGAAGGAAGGACGACGGCACGCCTTTTGTTGGGCGCGCCCGGCCGCTGCCACCGCCGCCCGAGCGGTAAGCGGGCGACGGGCCGGGGAGGCCTGGTGGTCGGGGGCCTCTGCATGCAGGGCGCTGGCGCCAGCGTAGTCGCCTCTACGCGAGAGCGCACGCTGGGCCCTTCGTCGGGGTCCGTGATTCCGACAGCCAGCTTTTTCCGTGTGTTTCAATAGTGATCTCGTGTTGTTGGCAAGAAGTTTCAAGTGATGTTGCAATTGTTTATGGTTCCCGACGGCTCTCATGGTTTTCAAATCTCTCGCTGTTGTAATGGTTCTCTGTAGATGTTGCATTTGTTTTCATCATTTGTTGCAATACTGTCTTTTGAGATGTTTCATTCTTCTCGCAATCCCATGTTGCACTAGCTTATACCGTGTTGTTGCAACAACTTATTCTGTGTTGCTGCAGTATTTCACAAATCGATGTTGCAGTATTGACGAATCGAACGGTAATCGATGTTGCAGCTTATGTTTTCAGAGGCATTTTCAGGTGTTTCAAGAGCCATATTTTGGGTGTTTCATCTATTATCTTTTTTGATGTTGTAAGTGTTTCAAGCGGTTTGTTGCAAAAAAATGAGATGCATGTAAACGGGAGTGGCATGGAGAAGTCCTTCGCGGAGTGTGGACGACGCAGCGCATATCCGGGTAGGGGGCGATAGGGGTGTTGCGGTGAGGGATAGGGTGAGGGCGTGGCGGGATCCGTCGCGAGGTTGGCAAATGAGGCAACTTCCCCAGGCGATTGCAGGCCTACTGCCGGAGTGCTGCGCCGCAACACGAAAACATGTTTTTTTTTATCCTAACACGAACGTTGTTCAACCCGGGCTTTCGTTCGCTGGCTGCAGGCACCGTCGATGACTAGCTAGTTAATTAGAGGTGGGCGGGCGAGGCGTCCGATGGAAATTTTCCAAAGGGTCCGGCATCCCACGCTACCAATATGTATGTATTGGGGTAGCCCAATATTATTTTGTGAATATTGGGAGTTGTTGTATAGCGGTACCCCAATATATCTTCCCCAATACCCATATGGAAGATAGGTGACCACATAGTTGAAAAGTGATGGTTGAGTGATTCCCTATGGTATTGGAGGAGATACTCCTTCTCCTTTATTTGGGAGAGATGTGGGAGAAATATTGGTGACCGACCAAAAAAAAAAGAGAGTAGGTATGGGGATTGCTGAAGCAAGAAAAAGCAATTAGTTTTCCTCAATATGACAAACTTTATGGGAATGGAGAGGTATCAAGTGAACTGTTGTAGATGATCTAAGCGCACTCAATTTTTGTCTCAATTTTTTGTCTACTGACCAACCATTTTCTTACTTCTTCCGTCTTTTATTAAGCAACCAACTATAGACTCTTCCTATGCTACACAAAATTGTTTTTAGAGACATACATCTCCCTTTTTTTAGATAGAGACAACTTATAGAAAATGCATCTCTAAAATTGGTTTTAGAGATGATCTTTCAGAAAAATGGATTTTTAAAAGTGACCGGCAAACCCAACAACCTTTTGCTAAAAAGTTTAAGGGCATATTTGGAGCATAGGAATGCAAAAATAGAGGAAAGTAAAAGAATGTAGGAATAGGTTGAGTGAAAAGTGAAAACTATAAGATTACAAAACACAAGAATAAATATTATGATGTGTTTGGATTGCAGTGGACAAATAACACGTCCTAACAGGCGTGGTGGGTCTTAACAGCAGTAGACCGGCATTTTTGTGCTTTGCATCGGTCATCCGCAAAGGAAAAGAAAACAAAGAGATGGAGGTGGATGTTTTATTTCATGCCTTTTGCACATCAAACATCTCTTCCAAAGGAAAAGATTTCAGCATTCCTTCGTTCCTAACGCATCCATGCCATTCCTTTCCTTTGGAAAAATTTTCTTCCAATATTTCTTTGAAAACCTTTGATCCAAACAGGCCCTAAAACATCTATAAATATCTGGGATTTGATAGCTAAGAAAGTGTGACACACTATTGTTGTGATCGTGAACCAAATAGTCATGTACCAAACCGTGACATAAATAGCGTATGAAGAATCAAACATGCCCGTGATGCTTCACAAATTACAGGAGCCTCCCTTTGTTGCTTTAGCCAATTACATGGAAGATGCACAAGCACAGCAACGCTACGGCTGTCGTTTCATCATGCCCTGAGGTCTGCATCGGCCCGCCAGAAGTAGGCAGGACGCGAGTTTTCAACTCTTCACCGTACGTTCCACGTCGTCGTTGCCGGTTTGCAATTAGTCGGTGAGTTCCCATGTACGCTTTCTGATCTCTGTACTCCCATCCCTCTCAAGTACAGTAGTTAACTGAAACGTATTTAGCATGTATGATTGAGATTGAGACGCTATTTTTTAGTTACTTGCGTTCAGGCTCAACCTTTAATTTCCAAATGTTTGAACCCGTCAAATGGTTCTAGTTCTATCTTGTGTGTATCGGTCCATGTTCAGGTTAAGTACACGATGACTTGAGTCATGCGTCCCGTGTGGTTTTGAGTGGCTTGACGCTCCTGGATTCAGTCCCATCGCTTTCATCCCGGCGAGTACGCTTGAGCTGCCGTCTTCAGTCCAGTAGCTTTCCTGATTCCCGGGCTTCAGCCGACTATTGATTCCTGGCTGGCGGCTCCAACACTCAAGTCTTCGTGAGTCTTTTTGTTTTCGAATCGAGTCTTCGTGAGTCCTGTCACTTCATTTCTTCATTCCTCTTAGACGACGACTAGACTAACCTTTGATTTCAGCAATTCGTTCATATTACTGCTATTAGTTTTGTTTGGCAAGGTCAGATATACCAAGCTAGCTAGCGCTCCACGACTACGACCTCACCGCGCAGCAGTGCAGTTCGTCCATCCAGAAGCATCAGGTGAGTCTTCATGCCGATTGCCGGTCCTCCCCATGGAATTCTGCAGTTCTTCAGAAAGACACTTATAAGTGCGTGCCATCGTGCACAGCTTTCATTCATTGCCAGTGTTTGCCACCAGCTCCCCACACAGCCGCACCTCGGCCAGCTCTCCGTTTCTCCGGTGGTCTCCACCATGGCTCCCTGGGGCTCTCCACCCAGCCTTGCTAATGACGTCCCCACCACTGCTCACGCCGGCACCACCAGCGCTGGTCTCAGCATCCAACGCGTAACGGCCATGGCCACGGCGACCTTCTCGCCCTCCTCGCTTCAAGGACAGGCTTTTCCCGACCCCCCGGCGCCCTCCGGCTGCAACTGGACGGCCAGCACGCCCTACTGCAGCTGGGTCGGCGCCTTCCCGCGGAGCCGGCGCCACAGGCTGCGTGCCCACGGTTCTGGCGCCCCGGGGCGTGTAGTTGGCCGGTGCAAAGGCTCCCCGAAGCCTCGCAACCTGTCTTTCCTCTCCATCCTCAACTCAGCGACGCCAAGGCCACGGGGGCACGCTCCAGCCAGTCTCGCACGCCGCCAATGCTTTTCCCTCACCTCCAGCAATTATCTCTCGGCACCGGCCCCGCCTCGCCGCAACCTCACCGCCGAGATCCTCAGCTCACTCCAACAACCTCACCGGGTCAAATCCTACACGAGCTGGGCAATCTCCAGAGCATTGGGTTTCATTCTCAGTAGGAATGACTTTGAGCGGGCCGATAAAACCAGGGCTTGTTCAACGGAACGTCTCAGTCTCAGCTGAGCTTTTGAGCCTTGCATACAACAGCCTGACGGGGAACACATTCCTGACGCCATTGGTTTTCTTCCAAACCTTCAGTTCTCGAGCTATCGAGGAACCATCTTTCAGGGCAGATCCCATCCTCACTGTTCAACATGTCCAACCTGCTAGGGCTGTACCTTTCCAAAACAATCTTCTCGGGACCGGTGCCACCAGACAACCAGAGCTTCAACCTCCCATGTTGCAAGACGTATCTCAACAAAACGAGCCTGCCGCACGGTGCCACTGGGCTTTCGGGCGTAAGTACCTGCAGCAGTTTGTTCTGGCATACAACCGGCCTTTCACCGGGGCGGATACCGCTGTGGTTGCTTCCTTGCCGGAGTTGAAGAGGATCTCCCTAGGTGGTAACGACCTTCTGGCGGTAGATCCCTGCCGCCTTGAGCAACATCACCGCCTCACCGCATTCAGACTTCACCACGAGTAGGTTGCACGGGAGATCCCGCCGAGCTGGGCCGGGTGAAGCTGCAGTGGCTCAACCTCGAAATGAACAACTTGACAGGTACCATCCCGGCCTCCATCAACAACATGTCTATGATCTCCGTCCTGACATATCCTACAACTCCCTGACTGACCTGTGCCACGAAAAAATATTTGGGGAATTCCCTTTACCGAGCTCTACATCGCTGAGAATAAGCTCAGTGGAGACCTCGGGTTTCATGGCCGACCTATCAGGTTGCAAGAGCCTCAAATACATCGTCATGGAAAACAATTATCACCGTAGCTTCCCAGCTCTATGATGGCCAACCTCTCCCCCTTGAGATCTTTCGGCATTTGAGAACCAAATAACAGGACACATCCCTAACATGCCGAACAGCATCTCGCTCATGGATCTTCGTGACAATCGACAATCGGGAAATTCCACAATCAATCACGGAAATGAAGAATTCAGAGTTCTTGACTTGTCTAGCAATATGTTGTCTGGGATTATCCCCAGACACATCGGCAAATTGACAAAGTTGTTTGGCTTGGGCCTGTCCAACAAAACTCCACGCCCTATACCAGATAGCATTGGAAACCTTAGTCAGCTACAGGGGTTAGGACTATCAAATAACCAGTTCACTTCAGCAATACCCCTGGGGCTATGGGGGTCTTGAGAATATTGTGAAACTTGACCTGTCTCGCAATGCCCTGAGCGGCTCTTTTTTCTCTGAAGGTATTGAAAAATCTGAAAGCAATTACTTCTATGGACCTTTCTTCCAACCAACTCCATGGCAAAATACCACTTTCACTGGGAGTACTTAATACACTGACCTACCTTAATTTATCAAAGAACATGCTCCAAGATCAAGTACCAAATGTAATTAAGCAACATGCTAAGTAGCATGAAAACATTGGATCTTTCGTACAACTCCCTGTCTGGTACAATTCCAAAAGTCCTTTTGGCCAATCTCAGCTATCTCACAAGCCTAAATCTCTTTTCAATAAACTGTATGGACAGATCCCAGAGGGCGGTGTGTTCTCAAACATCACACTACAATCACTGGAAGGAACACTGCACTATGTGGCATGCCACACCTTGGGTTCCCACGCTGCCCAAATGATGAGTCCAACCATCGCCATCGATCTGGTGTCATAAGATTTATACTTCCAAGTGTTGTAGCAGCCACTGTAATAGGAGCTTGCTTGTTCATCCTGATCAGAACTCATGTCAACAAGAGGTCCAAGAAGGCCGATCGCTAGCTTAAGAGCAAAACAACTACATGACAGTCTCCCTACTTTGAGCTTGCCCGCGCTACAAATAACTTCACAATGATAACCTGCTAGGAACCGAAGCTTTGGCAAAGTATTCAGAGGCATACTGATGATGGGAAAATAGTCGATATAAAAGTCCTGAACATGGATCTGGAAAGAGCCGCTTATGAGCTTTTGATGTTGAGTGCCGCGGCACTTCGATGGCCTCGGCCAATCGAAACCTGGTTAGATACTCACCACCTGCTCCAATCTTGACTTCATACCTTAGTGCTCCCATACATGCCAAATGGGAGCCTAGATGAATGGCTGTTCCCTAGTAAATCGCCCGTGGGCTAGGATTGTCCTGCAGGATGAGCATCATGTCAGATGTGGCTCGCACTGGCCTTACCTTCACCATGAGCACCTGGAGGCAGTCCTGCATTGTGACCTCAAGCCAAGCAAATGTTGCTTGATGAAGACATGACGGCTTGCGCTGTTTCACTTCGCATCGCAAGGTTGCTGCTGGGCGATGATACTTCCATAGTCTCAAGGAACATGCATGGAACAATTGGTTATATGGCACCAGGTATGCAGTATAACTGTCTGCAACTACTACCAACGGTAACATGTAGGAACTAGAAGCTTTGGCAATGTTCTGTTTGTGCTGCATCACTAACAATGACTCTTGTTTGTTTATTTTGCTGTGAACTGATATAACAGAGTATGCTTCAAGCCGCAAAAGCCGCCAAAAAGAGCTTATGTTTTCAGCTATGGGATAATGCGTTTCTGAAGTCGCCCACCGAAGAAGCCAATCGACACCATGTTCAGCTTAAGAGCTAAGCCTGAGAGTGGTCAGCTGCTTATTCCGTCAAGACTTGCTCATGTCGTAATCCATAACATCCTTCTTCCCAGACGCCCAGGAGGAGGCAACAAGCAGTGCAGATTTCCAACGCCAAGTTGGTCATCTTGCTGGCGATCCTCCAAGCGCCTGAGCTGCCTAGCGCAGATATTGGACCTTGGTTTACAGTGCTCGTGTGACTCAGCGGAGGAGAGGGTGTCGATGAAAGATGTGGCTGCTAGGCTCGCACGGATCAGAGAGAGTTTACTATCCTCCAGATGATGATTTGGTATGAACTGAAGGCAAACGGATGCATGGCTGCATTGAGCAGGCACCTGCAAAAATGCTACTGAGAGTTAAATCTGTAAAATTGATTGCTGCAATGTAATACAGTATTTTATTATTCTACTTTGGTAAGTTGCTAGGCATATTTAGAATTTAGCGAAAAGGTCCCCTATTTATGCTAAGACATCCCTCGCTATAAGAGTATTCCAGGCCACATGTAGACTGCAACTGCTGTAAAAACTTCTTTCAGGGTCACCAATTTAATTATGTAAGGAAGTGAGGAAAAGAATTGAAACACAGTTTAGCTCTTCTTGAAAATATTCTATCAAGATTAACACACAAACTTCAACACGGTAATACTTAATGTAAAGAAAAAAATATTTTGGTGTGATCGCTTACCTTTCCAACCATTGCCTTGAACTGCATACTGCTCATAGAGATATACCTCCGCTTCTGCTATAACATCATCATCTCGAATCCAACCTGAGAATAATTAGATATGACTAAATTCTCTAACTCAGACAAAGACTGTACATTGGAGTTTCTATTTTCAGATTATACCAGTACACAATAAAGTCCTCTGGGCACAAGAGAGAAAACTGCCTCTGACTACAAATCATACACTTTTCAACACATTGGTTGAAACTTTTGTAACATAATCTAATTCCATCATTATTCATTTGCATTGCTTTTTTGTTTGTTTCAAGCAGCCCGCAATCAGCAAGTTATGGTGTCATCCGGATATGGACGCATGGAGACGCGGATACCGCCCCATACGCTGTTTATTCTATTAAACGCTGTTGCTCATTCCATTCCCACTCTGAACTAAACAAAACGAGGAATCATCCATTTTGAATCGGTAACTGTGTGCACTGATTAGATTTTACGTTTCCAGTTGCATTCTGAACCCAAACAGCACCTTAGTATTTTTTTTTAGCTTTCTATTCTCATTCTGTAACAAGAAACCAAGTCGCATCTAATCAAGTTTCAAATTTGCATATACCTTTGTTTACATCCTAATATCTACTTCAGTACATTTCCATACCTTTCAACCCCTTCAAAAAGTTTAAGACTCCAGAATTTAGGGAGTTCACTGTGGAAAACGGCAGCTCTAACAACGAACAGGTGGTGCGGCACTTACGTTGTGGCGAGTCCCCGTACACCTTTCCGCGCCCAGCCCGACGAAGAGCCACGAGCGGCTTCCACGCACCGCCGTCGCCTGTGCCCGCGGCTGATGAGGAGGCTGCCCGACAGGCGAAGGAGGATGCTGGGACGCATCTTTGTCCTGGCGCGGTGGTGTAAGAAAAGAGGAGATGGAACCGCGACGCCGACGCCGAGGCGCCAGCAGAGCAGCCGCATCGCTGTCGCTGCCGCCGCCGCAGCGCCGCTGGTAGGAGATTTTTACTAGCTGGCCCGACGGATGGACGGGGCTGGGATTCTCACACTGGGCTTTCATAGCTTAAGGCTTTAGGCCAGGTTGGGCCGGCAGCCCAGCTATCATTATTTTGTCATATTATTAATTTTAAATTAGTTTTGCTCAAAAAAACAGTAATTTCAGATTAGCTTTTGCTTATTTTTTTTAAATTATCAAAAATATATATAGTTTTGAGAAAGGAATAAAAAGAATTAAAAACAAGATTTCAACTAAAGAATCATGGACAAAACAGGATATCATGGAAGAATGTTACTGTAAGTGTGAGCTCTACAAAGTCTTCCATCTTTTACAAGATTTGGGGGAGGAAGCGATGGGGCTTAGGGTTCGGGAAAGAGAGATAAAGGAGAGCACGGAATGAGGATGGGTTGTTTTGCTCTGTTCTGTGACTCGCGGATCTAAGAATCAAGCAAGCAAATAGGTGCAAACAAAACAACAGAACACAACCAACCTTGCAGGCAGTCGCAGTTCTCTCGCCTCCCTTGCGCATGACGTCGAGCACAGAGTCGATAAGCTCGCCTCCCCTCGGTGCAGCTAGAGGTCGGAGTTGCCGCCATAGCAGCCCGTGGCGTCGATGCCAAGCTAGGATGGAACAGATCTAGGAGTGAAGAAGAGGGGCGTCAGGGGAGTGTTTGGGGTTTGGGGGCCTTTGCAGCAGCAATGACGACGAGAAAAAGAGAGAGAGGGAGAGCGCGGTGCGGTGGGGGTGGGGGGTGGGGGACGGGACGGACGGCGGTGGGAGCGACATGGCGCGGCGGACGGGCGGGATGGAAGAGGGCAGAGCTGAGGGAGGAGAGGGGGAGGCGGCGTGATCGAGGGGAAGAGCGTAGAGGCGTCGTCACCACGCGAGACAGACCTGAGGCTGTGCGGCCTTTGCGGCTGGTTCCCAAGAGAAAAAAGGTAAGGGACAGGTGTCGAGTACAAAAAAACGCCACCTTAATGTCTGATTGCTGTGAGGGAGGGATGTCGATCGGCCTTTAATAACCCCGATTGTATGGACAGGTCCCAGAGGGCGGCGTGTTCTCAAACATCACACTTGGCTAATCACTGGAAGGGAACACTACACTATGTGGCCTGCCACCCTGGGTTCCCATGCTGCCCAAATGATGAGTCCAACCATCGCCATCGACCCGGTGTCATAAAATTTATACTTAAGTATTGTAGCAGCCACCGTAATAGGATGCTTTTGTTCATCCTGACTCAGAACTCATGTCAACAAGAGGTCCAAGAAGCTGCTGGTCGCTAGCGAAGGCGAAAACAACTACATGACAGTCTCCATTTGAGCTTGCCCGTGCCACAAATAACTTCGACAATGATAACCTGCTAGGAACCGGAAGCTTTTGGCAAAGTATTCAGAGGCATACTGATGGGAAAATCGTCGCGATAAAAAGTCCTGAACATGGATCTGGAAAGAGCTGCCAGTGCTTTGATGTTGAGTGCCGTGCACTACGTATGGCTCGACATACAGGAACCTGGTTAGGATACTCACCACTTGCTCCAATCTTGACTTCAAGGCCCTAGTGCTCCCCATACATGCCAAAACGGGAGCCTAGATGAATGGCTGTTCCTAGTAACCGTCGTGGGCTAGGATTGTCCCAGAGAGATGAGCATCATATGTCAGATGTGGCCCTGGCACTGGCTTACCTTTCACCATGAGCACTTGGGGGCAGTCCTGCATTGTGACCTGAAGCCAAGCAATGTGTTGCTTGATGAAGACATGACGGCTTGCGTTGCCGACTCCCCGGCATCGCAAGGTTGCTGTTGGGCGATGATACTCCATAGTCTCAAGGGAACATGCATGGAACAATTGGTTATATGGCACCAGGTATGCAGTATAACTGTCTGCAACTACGGCAATGATAACCTGTAGGAACTAGGAAGCTTTGGCAATGTCTCTGTTTGTGCTGCATCACTAACTCTGTTTTTATTTTGCTGTGAACTGATATAGCAGAGTATGCTTCAAGCGGCAAAGCGTCAAGGAAGAGCGATGTTTTCAGGGGATACCGCTTGGAAGTCGTCACTGGGAAGAAGCCCACTCCACCGACACCATGTTCAGCGAAGAGCTAAGCTTTTGAGAGAGTGGGTCAGCCAAGCTTATTCCAAGTCAAGACTTGCTCATGTCGTGGACCATAAACATCCTTTGTTCCAGACGAGGAGGAGGCAACAAGCAGTGCAGAGATTTCCAAGGCGCCGGCTGGTCATCTTGCGAAGGATCTCCCACCAGTGCCTGGAGCCGCCTAGCGCAGATATTGGACCCTGCCTACAGTGCCCCGTGACTTGCCTGAGGAGAGGGTGCCATGAAAGATGTGGCTGCCAAGCTCGCACGGGATCAAAGAGAGTTTACTATCCTCCAGATGATGATTGGTCTGCAACTGAAGGCAGCAACGGATGCACGCGATTGAAAAAATGCTACTGAATCTGAATGCTTTTGCAGTTTCAGATGGCTCTGCAGATTTGGTGTTCAGGCTTTATGATTCCAGAGTTCTTTTACTTTGTCCAAAAAAACCTGTTAAAAATCGTAACTTTTGAGCACGCACGTGTGTGTCTGTAGCTGAATTCGTCTCCGTCGATATGGCTGAGCTGGAGCCAATGGTTTGTTTGTTTGCATTGGCTGCCACGTCAATACGTCATCCTCATCCCTCCGCTCCACTCGTCTCCCAAGCCGCTGCTGGCTGCTGCCGGTGCCGTTTCTTCTTCTTCCCTTTCCCCTCCGGCCGTCGTCCTATGGACCAAACCAGACCGAATATGGATACGGGCCATTGCCGCGTCACTACCAACCTCCAGGGGATGCTATGTTGCACGCGCTTTCACTGCCCAGCTCCAACCCCATCCTGCCTTCCCCGGTGGCGCCACCTGCTCTTGCTCAAGCTCATGCCCGCGCGCCTTCTGTCCTCCGGCAACCAGCACCAGAGGCTCCATCCGCCGGGCGCCCTGTCCCCAGCTACCACCTCCCACCTCGCCACCCACCCACCTGACAAGCATGACGACCATGACGCCGCCTCCGACGACGCCCCTCCTGGCGCTCCTCCGTACCCATGACACCGAGGCCGCCCACAGCCTCTTCGCCTGCAGCCTTCTGCCCTCCCTTCCTCGCCCACCACGGCCTCCCGCCTCGCGCAGCTCTCTCCAACTCCAACGGCCCCGACGCGTTCTCCCGCGCCGCCCGCCTCCTCCAGGAGCCTCCATGCGCCCGCGGCGCCCTCTTCGACCTCCTCGACGCCAACTCCCTCTCTCTCTGCAGGCCGCGGCCGCCGCGCATTTCGCGACGCCCTGCCTCGCCCACGCCGCCTCCCTACATGCTCCGCCAGAGCCTCCTCCCCGACCGACGCGCGTACACGGCCGCCGTCGCCCGCCTCCCACGCCGCCACACAAGGCGCTCCGCCTTTCGACGCCGTCCTCCGCCACCTCCGCCGCGCGCCACCGGAGCTCGCTCTCCCCTCCTGCC
Source organism: Hyparrhenia diplandra (assembly GCA_015847255.1). Taxonomy (NCBI): domain Eukaryota; kingdom Viridiplantae; phylum Streptophyta; class Magnoliopsida; order Poales; family Poaceae; genus Hyparrhenia; species Hyparrhenia diplandra. The sequence continues at coordinate 3,820 of JADLZK010002234.1, read as the reverse complement.
TCCCCGACGCGGCCGCGCATCCAGCTTGCGGCGCTCAGCGCCTGCGCCGACGCCGGGGACTGCCGCCGGTTCCGGCAGCTGTTCGACGCAATGAGCGAGTGGGAGCACCGCCGACGCCGACGCGCGCCTACCTACAACGTATCGTCATCAAGATGTGCGCGCGCGCCGGCCAGGAAGGACCTCGTCGCGCGCGTGCTCGAGTGCGCATGCTCTCCTCCTCCGGCCTCGCCCCCTGCGCCACCATTACTTTCCACTCTCGTCGCCGCGTTCGTCGGCATTTCGGCGACATATCGCCACGGCGGAAGAGGATCTGCAGGCGATGCAGGAGAAGAGCGCAGAGACATATGCCTACTCGCTCCGGGCCGTCGCTATGGGATTGCGACGGCGCGACCGACGGCGTCGAGGAGGAGTGCCGCGCTGCTCGACGACATTGTGCTAGACAGGGACGGGAGCTCCAGACGAGGTGTGCCGCTGCTCCCCAAGGCTTATCCGCCCAACGCCAGTGAGTGTACACGACGCCTCGCGAAGGGTACATGAACGCAGGCTGCGTCGACGATGTCGCGCCGTGCTGCGCGATGCAGCACGAGGCGCGGACGGCGCCCGCAAAGCCGGCCGGACCACGTGACCCACACGACGGTGATATCGGCGCCTCGTCGGCGCGGGCGACGTGGCGCGCGCACGGCGTGCTGGACGAGATGGACGCGGCCGGAGTCCCGGCCAACCGTGTCACCTACAACGTCCTGCTCAAGGGGTACTGCCAGCAGCTGCAGATGCGCAAGGCCAGCGGAGGTCTTCGAGGAGATGGCGGCGGGCGCCGGCATCCAGCCCCGCGTGGTGACGTACAACACCCTCATGGACGGTGCGCTCAGCGACGACAGGCGCGTGGGCGCGCTGGCTCGTTCAACTCCAGATGCGGCCGCGGGGCATCGCGCCGTCCACGGTGAGCTACACGACGCTGGGATGAAGGCGTTCGCCGTGTCGGGGCAGCCCAAGGTGGCGCACAAGGTGCCTGGAGGAGATGGAGCGGGACCCCCGGGTGACGGGGTGGGACAGGGCGGCGTGAACATGCTGGTGGGAGGGCCGCCGCGGGGCAGGTGGAGACGGCGAAGCAGGTGGTGGAGAGGATGAAGGGAGCGCGGCGTGCAGCCGGGACGGCGACGTACGGCAGCCTGGGCTGGCGTCGCGACGGCGCAAGCCAGGGAGTGCGCTGGGTGCTGTGGAACGAGGTGAAGGAGCGGTGCCTGGAGGGAGGGGCCGACGAGGAGCTGCTGGGGCGCTGGCGGACGTGGTGCCAGGGCGGCCTTCTTCAAGAAGGCGCTGGAGATCGTGGCGTGCATGGAGGAGAAGGGCATCGCGCCCAACAAGACCAAGTACAAGAAGATGTACATCGAGATGCACTCGAGGATGTTCACCAGCAAGCACAGGCGTCGCAGGCGCGCCAGGACCGGCGCCGGGATGCGCAAGCGCAGCCGCCGAGGCCTCAAGTTCTGGCTCGGCCTGCCCAGCTCATACTATGGCGGCGAGTGGCGGGTCGAGCTCGCTGAACGGTGATGATGACCAAAGTTGCGCCACCAGCAACCATTTCTCGCTATGAGCCCTTCTTGTGCATGAAGGAATTTTTGTCAAACATACAAAAGGAAAATACCTACTTCATGTGCTCTAATCCTACTGTGATTTACATATCACCTTCTTCCTTGTACAACCTAATCAGGAGTAAGATTTTAAGCTACATGCAGTCGTTATCTGCATCGACCGGAATCCGGTAGAAATATAATTCGTTTTACAATCCAGGAGAATAGGAAACAGCAAGCAAATGCAGAAGAAGAATGTAATGTGAAGAACTGAAACGTCGACCAGAACACAAGTGGTGAACGAGAGTTGCTAAGCAAACATTTTGCGTGAAAGATTGTTTATAATTTCCACTGCCTAAAGGCGCCTCTCTTTTAAGTTTAACCGCTCAAGGCGACATAAGTTAACTAGTACTAGTAGCATATATGTAAGAAATAGAAACCCTATCAAAATAGTTATTTTGCCAGTTGAAATGACAATATTATCATTAGAGAACCAACAACATTTGCTGGTATATAAAAGTATACTAATCCTACTGATGCAAAAGGAAGGATTTGAGATAGATTAACATCTCTGGATGTCATCAAAAGGTTTTGACGCATCTTTGTGGCCAAGACAAAAATAGTGAAAGGTATGCATGACGCGCCACCAAATGGCGCCTTAGGGGGAAATGGAGTTCTGACAATCGCTTTAGCCCCTCCTCGCGAGAAAGAGATTAGAGCGCCAATTACCGCTAGACATACCTAGCTAGCGTCACCAAAGCGATCGAGACGTAGTGAGCATGTGCCAAGCGCTCGACCGCCTCGGCCCCTCACCAAGCCAAAGCTATGTACCTCTTTATGTGAAGGGTTGATCGTCGCCCGAACATGCTCTCGCAGGCCTCCTTGTCACCGTATAGGCTGTCTTCGTCCGTCAATGAACCTCGTCCGCTGCATCCCCCCCAACACACACCATTTAGAAATAGGGACACGCGATAGCGCCCTGCGACGATCCTCCCGGGGCGGTGCGGCAACGCTGGTTCGACGGCCCCATTTAAGAATCTTTGTTGAGCGATCCTCTTGTTACTCTCCATTGGCAGGGCAGCAGACCGGTGACGAAGACCCATTTAAGAATCTTGGCCGGGCGTAACCGCGAATGGCAAGGCCGACAATATTATCATCATTAGGGACAAACAACATTTTGCACCACTATACGGATGCAAAGATGGGGTTTCAGCCAGGCTACGAGGTGGGCTATGCAGGAGATCAAGAAATCAACGCACCTGAAAGAAAGATAACAGAGAAGCATTGAAGATCCCATAAACAAGCAAGAAGTTCCAAGACATCAAGGAAGAAAAGCACAAACAAATAAACACAAATAAATATACACACCGCGAGCTTGTCACGTACCAGCCGCAAATCTTCTTCAAGGAATTGCAGCTGCTGACACATAAAGTCAGTTCAAGAAACCCAGAAGCTTTTTGATCAATGGACTCGAACCTCTAGTTTAAATCTCTACACTGAAACTCTATTTTCTTTTGTTTCTTTAAGCGATAACACAAAATAAGTACATTACATTATATGATTATAATCAACTACATATACCAATCTGAAGCGCATAATGTCTCGACTAACCTTATGTAGCTTGCTTCATTGCCGCACTGAATCTCAAGTTTTCCACCGCTTTTCCAGCCAAATAAGTTATACCCCTCAATTCTAAATTTAACTTTATATCCTAAGTTTGACTAAAATCATGATGTGAAATGGCTTGCTTCCTGTGCGATGAATCTGAACGCATGCAGCCTCAACTTTTCGAAGACACTCAATACCTTCTTTCTCAAAAGCCGCCAGCAGCACAACGCACAAACATGCCAAACTACTTGCTCGAGCATTCGGCGTAGTGGAATTAGCTCACTAAGTGGACAGTGGTGCTTCTTCCCACTGACCCACCGGCATATCCATCCCTATTGTAGCTGGAAAACTTCACAGTGTGCTGTGCACATGCTTTGTAAACAGATTTGACCGGCACTGAATTATACCACCACAAGGCCAGTGCTTGCTCCAAAGTGTTCTCCACATCAAACGATCTTGGTTCTCCACCAATCACCATACCACAACCATGGCTTTCTCCTGCATCGGCATGGCGCTCTTCGTCTTCTTGATGCCTTCTGCCGCTGCACCCACGCACCACCATCCAACGCCACGGACCTCCGCTGCGCTGCTCGCCTTGGAGCGCGGGTCAAGGACTCGGCGTCCTGGTCGGCAAGCGGACT
>JADLZK010002233.1:0-68233 GCA_015847255.1 Hyparrhenia diplandra | reverse complement strand
GATATATAGCCTCGGTGGGTGGGTGGAAACTCACTGGAGACTGGCGAGAGCGGCGTTCATTTCTGGGGACTGCCATGCCGTGTGGCCATACCATGTCTGCGTGGGCAAATGGTTTATTTGCGCCTTCGCTGCCGTGTTTTGGGCTTGTTTTTCTTGTGATATTTCCGGTGCTTGGAGATGTTGCCGCGTTGGATTGGATGCAAGTAATCACTATACTACCGTACCAGTACGACGAGACGTCATCACCTCGGTTCCCCCCTGTTTAGTTTAGTTTGGGCGAGTGGGTGACTTGCTTGGCGTGGGTCAGTCAACTCCCAATCTCTCACGAGGCAAGCGCCGCGACCAACCTAAAAGATATTAGCCCATATGGAAAGGAAATAAACAAGAGATTTTCCTTGTTCTTGTTGCTGGTGATGATGCGAGGAGCAAGGCTGGCTGGCTGGCAGCCCACAGGTGGTGGCTTTGCCATGTCATCTCTGGATCCCTTTCTATCTTTGGTCTTTGGCCTTTTGCACTCAAAGATGCGGCATTTTTCTTTAAAAAATTCTTATTAGGTGTCCGGGGTTTTGTGTGTTTCAGATGGGTTGTGTCTCATGTGTGGTGCTGACTTGTACTACGTACAATAATATTGTTGTTTGTTGTTGGTTGTGTAATGGATTGGTGGTATAGAGACCTCTCTCTAGAAGCTTGTACGAGTAGAGAGGATAGGGAGACAGGAGGACAGCAGACGGTATATGTATAGCATCAACAGGAAAATTCCTTGATGGGAATGGCATGGAATTAGAAACTGGTAGAAAACAACTTGCATTGGTAACTATCGATTCTTGTTGCACAAGTGACAGATGCGTGGAGACATGATCAACCTGAGAATAGTCCAAAGCACTGGCCGGAGGTTTTCCTGCATAGGAACATCACTGTTGCTTCCTGCTATTGGTTGTAGCCTACTCCTAGACGATGACACTTTATTAGGTTATTGCACATTCCTCTGTCATTTCTGAATCAAGGCTGTTCGTGGGATATGATCTTGCTCGCTTATATGTGAACTAAATACAAGAAAAAGGTCAGGGTTCAATCTTCTCGATCTGTAGAATTCCAAATAGAGTTGCTGCACAACACTGTATATATTATGCTTATTTCAAAGTGTCGTATTTTTCAAGATACGCACCGTCCCAAAGGTCTTCTCCTGTAGCTTTTAACAGAACTATTCAAAAGGAAGAATAATACAGGTAGATATATATCACATACAGATCAGTCAACACTGAGCATACATGTCTACGAAAATCTATTACCTTGATGCAGTCCAGGTGTAGAGAAGAATCAGGGGTAGAATAAACTAGAGCAGCAACAAAAATAAGCAGTTTTTTTTCTTTTTCTAGAAAAAGAAATAGTCCATCAAACCTTGTTCTTGCACGTGCTAAGAATATTATGAGACATAAGTATTAGTAGCCCATGTATAAATTTAGGACTCGCAAATGTTCAAAATTCCTTATATTTGCTCATGCGCTCTATCCTGTGTAATGCAATATATATGTTCATATATAAACGTGATTTATGATCATTTTTTTTTTTCTTAATGGCATATGTTCATACCCTCGTAGTACAATGCATTATAAAACAACTCAAGGGAATATTCAAATGGTGAATGTACCCATAAATTAAACCCAACTAAGTTGTTTCTCCTCAAATTATGGTTTCCTTGTTAACAAATTTTGCTAAATCTAGACTTGAAAATTACATATAATGCATTATATTTTTCTTGTACAGTTTTAGAACTCTTAATGCATTGCATTTTAGGATGACTGGAATAATTGAGATGTAGGCATAATGAAAAAATGGGTAATTTAGATTGAATTTAATACTAACTTAAATTATACTGGAAATGTGCGCGGCGTTGCCGCTTATGGCCATTGTATGGGCTGCTTGCAGTGTATATGGTAGCAAACTCATCTGTGATGCAAAATAAAAGGCTTTAGAATTCAAGCCATTAATATTATATAGCTAGGCCCAATAATTGAACCGAAATAGACAAAAGGCCACAGTAGCAACACAGTACCAGAAAAGGCCATTTTTAGTTGAATATGTTTCAAATTCTAAATGGTTTGGCCGACTTCTGACGGGCGAAAGCCCCCCCATGCACGAGGACGAGGGATCCCCGGTGCGGATACATATACCCTTTTAGGGTTTCCATTCAGAGTACCGATTCATTCATTCTTTTATAAGCTGTCGCGTTGGCGTTGTAACCCGACTCTTGATAATAGTGAGGAGTGTTTGCTGGGTGTGCTGCTAAAGCATTCATCACAGAGAGTTGCTGCGTGTGGGCTAGGCCCGGCTGCGGTGCCTAGGTCGGCGGAGGTGTTGCTCTTGTGAAGGGCTACATAGGGTCCTATGTTGGGGCCGTGGACAGACGAAACACGGCTCTCCCAGGCCGGGAGGGGCGGAAGCGGTTCGGATGCTGGCGGCGATGATTACGGAGGTGAGAGGAGGTGGCCCGCGGTGGGGAGAGAGGGGAGGAGAAAAGAGGCCGAGTAGAGAGAGAGGCGAGAGAGGGGGCGGAAGAGTGATTTCACTAAAGTTTAAGGTGTTTTTGTAAAATGCCTGAGACTAGCCCGATCTGGGCCATCCGTTTGCCCGATCGGATGGTCGTGAGAAAGCCGGCGACGTGGCCACGCTGGTTGGCCCTCTTTTGATCGCGTAAATCGTAGGGAGAAGGTATCATACTAGTAGACATGTGTAATTTAGATGTAGAATTAGAGGTTAGATTATGTTTTTCATAATTGCATATCACTGGTATTCTTTAGAAACCAAATATATCCAGCGGTTATCATTATCCTTGATGATTAGAATCTACTGGATCTATGGCCATATCTTTTGATATTGTAAAATTCTAAGATATCTTTGTTAATGTATCTCGGGATGATTAACTTGGAGGCTCCTCAAGAGACCTCTAATTAGTAGTAGTAAGATTTTATCAAATTAAGTTATTTAAGCACATATATTTATATTTAATAAATAATAAGAAGAGCAAAAAGGGCTTGACCAGAGACCTTCAAAATTTCCATGGCTCTAGCTCCATGCATTTTTGACCTTCAAAATACGCCCTATATGTTGCACAACTTAGAAATGTAGGAAGCTATATCATGTGCATTTAATTTTGTCTCCTTTGTCTATTCTCTAACCGTATCTGGTCTGATTTGGCGATAGCTTTTTGCTCCATCTGGGTTGGAATCCAACTTATTTGCAACGATGCAGAGCAGAAACACACATGAGAAAAGCATGAGGGACTTTGGTTGGTTGGCTGTTGGCTCTAGTCTACTTGAAAGGATGATGGGGAAAAGGCTATGCGTTTCAGATACCCTTTTGCACCTTGTGTTGGTTTCATACTCAATTAACAAATTAAGCTGTCCCAAGGATAACATTTCCCTTGAGCAGCATTTGCAGCAGTTGTTGATGAGATATACTACTACCCTACTTGATATATGATGCATGTCGGCGCGCGCATGCGGCCAAATCCCAAAGCGGCAACTTGCGTTTAGAATTTGGCAACAACAGATGGGTGCGCGCGCTCTGTGCTGCTGTGGGCTTCTGTGTCTGGATGGATGGATAGGTGTCGCCAGGGCCGCCCTGGTACGTACGCTAGGCGAGCGAAAACAACAGCGCGCCCGAGAAATTGTGGTCAGATTTGTTGCAACTTGCTGCCCGCTCGAGCTGAGCTTGCCACAGGCCAGGCCATACCCGGCCGAACGTCAAGTGGATGCCGCCACGAAACAGTAGAGTAATTGCAAGGGCGACTCGCTGCAACTTGACAACTCATCAAGATCAAGTCATCAGTCATCACGCAGGGGAGTTCTCACAAAAAACGAGCGCGAGGATTGTGAACAGTGCGCATGCAATTGGGAGCTTAGCTGGGCCGGGGAAGACCAGGGAAGCAAGACTTGGGTGCCGGTCTAAACCGGCGACCTTTTTTCGTGGTTTTGGTGGGAGGCAGCGGCTATGATTGCAATGGTCTGCTGGTGTACGTGCATGTGGTGCCAACGTAACCTTAGGCGACCTAGAGAGAGAGAGAGAGAGAGAGAGAGAGAGGCATAGGCATAGAAAGTGCTCACTAGGAAATAGTAGGAGGAAGTCCTTGTGACTACGAGTGGAAAAATTAGGAACAAAGGAGACCTTTATTTGGGCTTTAATTTCCAACATGATGCCATCCATAATATGCCTGCAGCTTGAGTTCAGTCTGTCGTTGTCTAGAATAAAACTAGGGAATGGGAGTGGAGAAAGGTTGAGTGTTTTCTCATTTTAATTGTTTACATTATTCTCTAAGTGTTAGACTTAGATGTGCATACGCCATTCACACGCCTATGTCTGACGAAGAAGATGATACATATGCAAGTTTCCCCACGTATAACGACAACAACAACTATAAAATAACATGAAAATCTAGATGTGTACTCCATCGGTCACAAATTGAACAACAATTAATCTCATATTTTAATGAGTCAACTAATTTTCAAATTCAATTAGACTTGTATAAAATACTATCGGTATTTTTGTACAAAGTGGTAGTACTTATTTGGATAGCATGAATATATCAATAATTTTTAAAATATTCGATAGGCCGAGTTCTAGTGTACTACTAATCCCCCCTTCCTCCCCTCTCTGTCCATCTGATTTCATCTGATTTTGCAGAGACCAATAAGCCAGATTGACAATAATTTTCCACTAGCATAACACACAGTGTCAAGTTTGGCAGGCGCGCTATTAGGTTGAGGACCATTTGGTCCTAGCCTATCTATCACGGACTGTTCCTTGTGGTCGTAGATTCCGAGCCATTCCAGCTGGGATCTTTCCTTGCTTCGTTCGTGACCTCCACTCCAAGTCATCTCTCAGTCAATCCACTCCACAATTTGCCAAGAATAGATTACCCCACGAGGAGTACTTCACAAAAGTTAGCTACTCGTGCTTCTAGAAAAATGCCCTCATGATGAAAGCCTGAAACACGTCTATACACACACAGAAAAATGCTGAAATAGTACCATTTCTAACGGATGGGGTGGAGTGGAGAACAAAAGTGTTTCTTTTTTTCATTTTTGAGAATTCGCAGACAGCTTTGCCTCAAATCCGCAGAGGCCAGAGGGGTATGGGGCTTGAGGTTGAGGTGTGGGCCCAGCCAGACGAGATGAGGGGGCAGGGGCAGGTGGTGGAGGATGAAGGGGGAGCGTGGCATTCACATGAAGTGTGGACCCAGTGCTATGCAAAGCCCAGCCCAGGTGCAGCCCCCCAGAAACAATTTGCAGGTGTTGGACGGGTGCTCACCGCTGACATTGCGATTGCTCGTAGGAGTATCTCCAGTGCCCTCTTCTCTGTTTCTATATCTCCTGTGTCTATCTATCCATCCATCCATTTGTTTTTTTGTCTTTCCCTCTAAATAATGCAGAGAGAGGATATTCTATCTGTTGATTTGGCTAGCTAGCTGCAGATAAGGTCCAAGAGACGACGAGAAGACAAACTATACATGTCCGTTCCACGGCCACTTGTTCAGTAGTAGTATCTCGGATCGGCCGGAAGAAATAGAATGCACTGCTGTCCGTCCCAGCTGGGAATGGGATGGTGCTGCTTTCTTGTTTCTCGATCGACCTCCCCTCTTGTTATATATAAATACACGTATCTCATTCGTTCTGTGAACACATGGTTGATTTAGGTCACGTGTGTTTAGTTTTTGTGATTAGTGATTGTCAAATCAACATTTTAATTCTATTTTCCTTTATTCTTTATGCTTGGCTATGTTCACCAAGACACGTGGAGTGTGTCAAAGGCGTATCTCTGGTTCGTGTTCTTTGGGTGCAGGAGCTCGGAGATAGTAGCGTTGACAACGAGGTGAAGGCCCAGGAGGATGTCGCGGGCGACCGGACCCGCGGAGAAGGGACGGACGCGAGGGCTTGGACCGGGCCGGATCACGGGTGGCTAGCCATGGTGGGCGGCATCCGGGACATCGACCGAATGCAAGAGGACGTGGCCCGGGACCGTATCCCGATCGGGTCAAGACGGCGAGCAGTGGCAGAGCGAGGGAGCCGGATGGCCTGCGACTCGGGCGGCCAAGACGGCGATGACACGTGTCGAGGAGGTTTGGTGGTTTGTCCTCAAAACCATCGGTGCAGGTTTCATGGTTTGGGCCTCAAAACCACGGCGCGGGTTTGGTGGTTTGGGCCTCAAACCATCGGCGGGTTTCACGGGTTTGGGCCTCAAACCCGGGGACGCGTCCTGTGGACGGACGGGCGGCGCGTGGCGAGATTCTAGGGAGATTGCGTGGAGCAAGGCTGCAGATAAGGGAGGCGCGGCGGTCGTCGGATCAAATTATCCCAAGTCGGACTAAATTAGCCTTAGGGTTAGCGGTTGGGCTGCTTATGTATCCCCAGGGGTAGTTTGGGAAAAGAGGGTTTGAGACGCTATGTGGAGGATAGATCATCCCCCCCTCTTTGCCTCTTTCATTTTCGTTTTTCCCTTTTCTAGCTAGGGTTCCCTCCTCCTCTAGTGTTCTTGAGAGGCCAATTACCTGAAAAATTCGTGCATTTATCTTTGTGATTTTTTGAGGAGAAGAGGCAGCCCCAATCCTGCGTCGTGCCCTCCGGGCTTCATCATTTGTCTATGTGATTTTTGCTTCTCTCTGGTGCGTGTGCTGCTCTGGATTCCAGTTTTTCCCCTTTCTTCTTGTTGTCACGTGATTTGATTTTCCAGGAGATTGATCCAACTTTGAGCAACGATTTCTTGGAGATAGCCCTCCTACTGCCGTGAGATCATCTGGATTCTTTTTGGTGGCAGCTGGATTTTGTTTGGATCAAAAATCGAGAAGCTTTTGTGCCCGTTCTTTTTCTGTTTCGCTCCGGTTCGCGTTTCTCTGTTCTTCGCTGGTGCGGTCTGAGAGAAGCTGCAGATTTTTTCTGGTGTCGAGTGCCCAGCACCAACCCGGTGCTTGCCCTTCGATCAGCAAGCTGCAGTTCTCGAACAGCTCTGCCAGTTTTTCTTGGTTTTGCGTTCTCAATTCAGAAATCATCAGACCCGCTAGCACCTTCTGTCTGTTCTTCGCTGTTCCTTCATCCAGGTAGCAGTACTCCGTTGTGTCTCTGTTCGTTGCTTGCAGGTCACTTTCCACTTTCAGATCGAGGCAAGGAGCCGCTTGACCGGTGCTGCTTAGAATCTAAACGTGCACTCATCACAGCTGCAGCTCGCAAGCGCCAGTGGCTTCACCGATTGACAGCAGCAGGTTCAGGTTGTGTCTGTGCATTAACTTTTCATTTGCTAATCTTTTCAGCCTTGTCACCATCAAGCCACAGTGAATCAAATATTCCGTTTCTGTCTAGCAGCTAGTGTTTTGACTTGAGCCTGATGATGATTCCTTGAAGGAAATTTGTAGGAATGTATTTCAATTGGTAAATCCATTTTCTTGTCCTCCGTGAATTCCAAAAGCAATTTTGATTATCATCTTGGATTATTCAATTACTTCTTTTACTAGTAGTAGCTCTCGTAGCTTTCTCTCAAGCTGGATGCTTGAATGCTCTGATCGGTTCACTCCATGAATTGGTATTCTTAGCAATCGATTTCAGCATGCAGGTCATGCGTATACAGTGAAGATATTGCTGCTTCTGCCTGTCGAGAGCAGTCCTATGCTCGTTTAGTTGTTCAGTCAGAGCCTTGTGTCACCATCAGCTGTGTCGTTTGAGCTCGGTTTTGAACCGTTTTTTCATAGTTGATTTTCTATCGTGCCGGGGATTTTATCTAGGTACTCTCGTCACGAGTTGGCGTTGGTATTTAGATTTGAGAACTCGCTTTTCTCTATATAGAAGTCGGTGGCTCATTTTCTCTCCTTTGGTTCGATCTTCGCACTCCCCGGCCGTGTGTGTCGTTTGAGGTGTCCCGCCGTGTTCCAAGGGAACATCCACCCAACCATTTGGATTCGCGGACATCTCGGTGCTCTCTTTGCTCGTGACACCTTGCTACCGCTAGTTCGTGTGTTACTCCTCCTGGCTGAGTTTTGTTTTTTGAGGTTGGGGTTGAGCCGATGACCGAAATCAAAAGGAAAATCGGCGCCCCATTCACCCCTCCGGTCGCCGTTTTCGGTCCTTCACGTTCCTTATCTGAATTGAAAGCTCACGTGAAAACATCTGCGCTTGTTGCGTATTTATTTCTACACGTATCTCATTCTTCCCCCTTGCCCTTGCCGCTCACGGATCCATCCATCTCGATCTTGCATAGAAAGCGACGGTGCCAACAAGCCACGACAAGTTCAAGTGCATTTTTCAGCTGGCCTTTGCTTGGATTTTGCTGCGTCATCCATCGTTCAGTACTGTGTCTTCTGGTTGCGTCTTGCGCCGTCCGTCAGGTAGCAGCAGAGGCTGACAGATATGGTTTGGTTTGCGCATCCGGCCGTCACCGATCAGATCACCGTTAGTGCCCTGACGGCCTGACGTCATGGTCCACATTCTTTGACATGAATGTAAAGGGATGGGAGAGCCGAAAAGGAAAAGGTAACAGGTGGACCGGAAAAAAGGAACAATAAACTACGTGAAACAGATGAAATAAAAAAGATTAAAGCAATAGTAAAGCAAGGCTATGATGCTCTAAACAGTTGTGAATCGAAAGGTTAAAGCTAGGGGATAAAAGATAAGAAAACGTTGTTCGCTTGCTCCCGGGCCGGGCCAGCCTTCACGTGTTCCAACTTGCCGGCTAGTCGGCCACTCCAAAAACAAGCTCAGTTGCCGACTTTTCTCGTGTCCCATTGGCTCAAACAAGCTCAGGTTCCTACCTACCGGTGGTCATTACAAGGAGTTCCTAACCAACACGGCCAGAGATCCCAAAAAAAAAAAACCCGGCCATTCACTGATCAGGGCATTCGGTGATCCTTATCCCGACCGCGGCAGCTCCTGCCCATGCCCCGCCGTATCTCCATGCGATCCTTGTGTCAATCGGCGCCTGCTCTTCTCTGCCATCATTCATCTCATCCGCGCCGACCCGCGCGTGACTCCTCCCCTCCAGCTCGGCGGATGCGGAACGGCCAGCCCAACACGCCGCAAAATATTTAGTATTAATAAAATATATACTGTACATATGTTCCACTCACCTGGTCACCTGACACTCGCAACAATGCGATGGATGGATGGATAGCTACCGCCAGATAGACGATGCAGGCAGGCAGGAATCATATCACAAACGTTTTCATATGCACTCATAGCGGCCGCGCCCATGTGTTCCATATCACCCAATGCAAAAAAAAAAGTGCACCAAAAAAAGCTTTTATTTATCCAGTCTACTCCTATAAGTATGTCACAGCTTGCGTAAGCATGTTAGTTACACGCCACATGCACGCGCATGCTAGTTTGTTTGTTTCTAATTACCCACCACTTGTAGTTTTCTGACTGTTTCCGGTTCCTTCCAGCTGGTGTACAGTAGTACAGGCTCCGTGAACGTTGCGGCGGGGTTTATCCGAGACGGACGGACCTGGCGATACATGTGATGTGATGTGATGTGAAGGGGCCGCCGCCGCCCGCCGGGGAAGATCGCACTCGAGTTCTGCCCGTCATTATCGATCGGCAAGACGATGGTGATGCTGTCACTAAACTAGGCGCGCGCGCGTGTTAAAATTGCCGCGTTTTGCTTGGTTGTTTAAGCCAAAAAAGGGCAGCAGCGCCCTTGTCAGTTGAATTTAGTGAGGGATACCCATACGAGATACATTCATCGTATGGGTATCCCTCACTAAATAGAGATTCAAGGTATTATTGAATGATGACACATGATGATGATACCTCATATATATAGATAGACCTCCAACGTCTATTGAGGTATGCTGCAACTAACGGTGATACCTCACACACATCTCCAATACCTCATTTGATAGTTGTCAGCTGCAACAAACACAAACGAGCAAACTGAGGATGTGGTCCATCAGCATTACGTAGGACTCGTCGAGACGATCGAAATAGACATATCATTTTCTATATACAGAGTCCGAATCAAAAGATATCAATTTTCACATCAAAACTTCCACTAGAAGCCCTCCAAAAGACATGAGAAGGACCCGACGAAGCTGGGGCCAAAAGCCCACAGGGGGCTTCGGTCGTGCCACGAGACACCCGTACACGTTGGCGACACCCCGTCGATCCGTAAATCCCTTGCCCCCACACCCATTCCACTTCTCTCCGTGGTCCTTTGCCCCCCCCCCCACCCATTCCTCTTGTAACACCCTAAAATTTGCATTTCTCAAAGTAGAGTAAAAGTAATTTATTTTTGAACTTTTGTGCTCACGGGAACATAGGAAAATAATTTTTTTTTTTAAATTAAAACTATCATAGGAAGTAGAAACATGTTTGAGCACACATGTAGTTGCATTTGATTTTTTTTTTTTTTTTTTTTTGTAATGAGTGGTTTTGATTGAAATTCAAAATTGATTCAGAATTGATCTAAAAATGGATTTGAAAATAGGTTCCAAAAAATGAAAAAAAAACTCTTCCCGGTGCCCATGCCTTTGACAGCTATAGAGCCCGAGGACCCTTACAAGGTCCCGTTTCCCATCTTTGCGCCGCCGCCGCCTTACCCTAGCTCTATCACGCCAAGACACTCGAGATCTCGACGAGCTCAGCCCTGTAGCCTCCGTAAATAAAGCCACCATCTACTACCTTGCCACCATGCGCAAACCGCAGACGAGCTTCGCGTCAAAGGAAAGCCTGGCTCAACTGAAGATCTCTAGAATAGTTTTGGCTAATTAGTGACATCCTTAGGACTAATCTCTCTATGCTAAGTGTTTGTTTTAGTTGGAGATTGGTCAAGCCAAGGACGGTGCATGGTGGTCATGGTGGATGGGTCGAGGTGATCCAATTGATGATCAAGTGCGCGGTTTGGCGTGTTTCGAGGATCAAAATGGGCTCAAGGCAAAGGTATATCATAGGGCCATTTTGATTTTACACTCAAGACACCATAGAGGGTGTGAGTGATTATAGGATCGATAAGCCGTACTATAAAGAGGGAAAACTATCGTACATATCGGTCCTCATGTGCCTCTAGGTTCAAAATTCATTTGCATGCATTCTAACCTAGAGAGCTAACTCCGTGCTTGATGAAAAATGTTTTCAAAATGCTAACACATGGTGTCGGGGTGTTCTTCGACGTGTCGGCAACAAGAATCAAGTGACGGAAGTTGGTTTGGAGCAAAGGCGAAGGAACGACGACAAAACGACGGAATTTCGCGGCTCGGTCGGTGGACGGACTCATCGGCCGGAAGGCGGAAGAATCGGCCGGACGCCTTTACCGGTGTGCGGGTCCGGTCAAAGTTCCAGTAAGCATGTTTTCTCGGTCGGTGGTCGACGGGTGACCGGACGCACCGACCGGATGCATCCGGTGCTGACCGGAAGCACGGTCGGACGCGCGACCGGACGCGTTCAGCAGGGGGTCGAGCGGTCCTGTTGGGGTTTGTCGGTTGTGACCGGACCCACCGACCGGACTCACTGGTGAGTCCGGTCAGTGCGTCCGGTCAGGCTGATTTGTGCGTGGTTTGCACCCCAACGGCCACATTTCGTGGTGGGGGGTATTTATACCCCTTTGGCCGGCTCTTGGAGGTCTCTTGGTCATTTGAAATCAATCCTAACACCTTTAGAGCTGAGCACTCATCCTCCTCCTCACTCCTTTGCTTGAGAGCATCCATTCTAGTGAGTTGAGGTGATTCAAGTGCACTTTGCTTTGATCTTTGCATCTAGTGGCACTTGGGGATCGTTGTGAGCCGGTGGTTTTCTTGTTGCTCTTGGAGAGCACCACTCCTAGCCGGCTTGGTGATTGGTGGAGGCGTTGGCAAGAGAAGGTGTATGTTTTTGGCCACCTCCGGTGATTTGTGAGAGGATCACACACTCCTCGTCGGGAAGACAAAGTGTGAGTAATTCATTGCTCGTGTCTTGGGTACCTCTCATTTGCATTGGGTGCAAGAAGCCTAAAGGCAATTGGCTTGGAGTGAGCTCCACCTTGACCCACACGTGAGAAGGTCGGCACAACGGAGATTAGCTTGAGGGTGCTCAAGTGAACTTCGGGTTAAATCTCGTGTCTCCATTTGTCTCTCGGTGATTGGCTTCAATTTGGTTATCTCATTGTTTCATCCTTGGTGATTGGATTGACTAGCCTCGACATTGTGGTATATCACCTCTACACTCTTGCATTACTTTCATATATATTGTGCTAGTGTAGTTTGAGTAGAATTGCTTAGTTGCTTAGACTTGTTTAGAGTAATCTAGCTTGTTCACCTAGTTGGTAAAGTAGTGACATAGCCCTTGTGTGTGAATTAGAGACTAGAGCAAACGCATTGACGTTTTGTTATTTACTAACAAGTTGCTCTAGTGATTTTGTAGAAATTTTATTAGGCTATTCAGCCCCCCCCTCTAGCCATTTAGGACCTTTCAAGTGGTATCAAAGCCAGGTTACCGTTTTAGCAAGGTGTAACACCCTTCGGTGCAAGATATGGCTACTATAGTGTTCAACCATGTTGGAGGAAAGCCACCTCACTTTGATGATGAGAGTTCTTTTGATCATTGGAAGAGGAAGATGACCATGTACCTCGGTTCCATACATGAGAGAGTATTGGAGGTGACGGAGAGTGATTATGTCATTCTTGATCCTACCAAGCTCACCGATAAAGATAGAGCAAATCGGACTTGCAATCGAATGGCACTCAACACAATATACAATGCCATCGATGCAAAGATATTTGAGGGCATCAAGGACTTGGACCGTGCAAGTGAAGTGTGGACAAGATTGAGTGAAACATATAAGGGCACCAAGGTTGTCAAGAGTGCCAAGCTATATGGCCTCAAGAGTGAGTTTGAGACCTTCAAGATGAAGGATGGTGAAATAATTCTTGAGATGTTTCACCGACTACAAGTGATTGTCAATGACCTCAAGACCTTGGGCTACAAGACATAAGATCAAGACTTTTGCCATAAATTCTTGATTAGCCTACCATCAAGGTTTAAGATGTTGATCCTCATGCTACAAAGAGATGGGCTTGATTCAAAGAAGCCAAATAATCTACTTGGAGAGGTGTTGACATTTGACAAGTATGATCATGATGTTGATGCCAAGGAGAAGAAGGAAGACAAGAAGGTTGAGGAGAAGAAGGCCGTTGCATTCAAGGCATCCTCTACCTCAAACAGGGGCAAGGCAAAAGCACAAGAAGAAGAATGTGATGTATCCGGCCTAGAAGAGGTTGATGAAGCTCTTGCCTTGGTGGTGAGAAAATTTGGCACCATGCTCAAATACAAGAGAAGATTTAGGAACTACAAGAAGAAGAACACTCCCAAGGGCAATGAGGAAAATAGGCTATGTTGGAAGTGTGATAGTCCGGATCATCTCTTTGAGGAATGTCCTCATAGGAAGGACAAGAAGGACAACAAGGACCATAGAAGGGGCAAGAACAAGGCCACCTTCAAGCAAGGTAAAGATGGTGCATTTGTTGTGACATGGGATAGTGATGAGTCCGAAGAGGAAGAAGAGGGCAAGGCTATGATGGCTCTAGTTGATCAAGACAAGCCTTCTCTATTTGACTCATCCTCCGGTTCATGCTTCATGGCTAAGGCCACTAAGGTATATGATGAACCATCCTCTAATGAAGTAAAATATGATAGTGAGGAAGAATATGATGAATCAAATGAACCCATTAAAGATAAGATGTTTGAGGCAATGGAGCAAGCTAACATTGTTCTCATAGCTACGGTAAAGGAATGTATGGCCTTGGAAAAGAGAGTTGCCTCTCTTGAAAAGAGCCTTAGGGAGCAAGAAGCCTCTTATGAGTGTCTAAAGGAAGACCATGAGGAGCTTCAACTTGCTCATACAAAGCTTGAAAAAGCTCATTCTTTGCTAGTAGCTAAGAGTGACAAGGTTGTCTTGGTATCCAAGAGGAATGTTGGTTCAACATGTGACATTATAGATGAACCATTCATGGTTGATGTTGAAGAACCAAACATACCTTCCACATCCACACCAACCCACTCTACCTCCACTAGTAGTGATGAAAAGGTTTTAGATTCATCATTATTAGTTGAGAATGAGACTCTCAAGAGAGAGGTGGATGAGCTCACCCACGCCTTGGGTAAGGCATATGGTGGGGATGCCAAGTTGCTAAAGTGCTTGGGTAGCCAAAGATTTTTCCTTAACAAGTAAGGTCTAGGGTATATCCCCAAGAAAGGCAAAAAGGCTTTTGTGACTCCAAAGCCTAGCTTTGTGAAGAGCAACGGTTCTTATTGCCAAAGATGCAAGCAAGTTGGGCATCAAGAGCAAAAATGCACTAAAATGAACACCAACAAGAAAGCAAACAAAGTGCATTCAATTTGTTTTGATTCATGCCATTTGCTTACCAAGAGGGAGAATTGTGTGAAGGCAAAGTTCATTGGTACACCAATTGTGGGACCAAAGAAGAAGTCTATCTGGATGCCAAAGGCTTTGGTAACTAACCTCCAAGGATCCAAGCAAGGATGGGTACCTAAAGCTCATTGATTTGATTTATAGGTGAATTACAAGTCCGGAGGGAGGCATTGGATTCTTGATAATGGGTGCACTCAACACATGACCGGTGATGCTAGAATGTTCAACTCTTTTGATACAAGTTCAAGTGGTGGTAGTATCACATTTGGTGATAATGGTAGAGGCAAGATCAAAGGTCATGGCAAGATTGAGATTACAAGTGATTTGAGTATATCCAATGTGGCACATGTTGACAAGGTGAACTTCAACTTGCTCTCGGTAGCACAATTATGTGATCTTGGTTTCAAGTGCATATTTGGGGTTGATGACATTGAGGTTGTTAGCATGAAGGACTCAAAGTTGATATTCAAAGGCTTTAGGCATGACAATCTCTATCTAGTTGATTTTGGCACAAGTGAAGCAAAATTGAGTACATGCTTGCTCTCCAAATCAAGCATGGTTTGGCAATGGCATAGAAGGCTAGGACATGTTGGCGTGAAGCAATTGAACAAGCTTGTGAAGCACAACTTGGTGAGAGGCTTGGATGGAGTTGAGTTTGAGAAGGATAAGCTATGTGGTGCATGTCAAGCCGACAAGCAAGTGGGCAACACTCATCCTAAGAAGAATTTCATGAGCACTTGCAAACCATTTGAGTTGATGCACATGGATTTATTTGGTCCAACCACATACACTAGCATTGGAGGCAATAAGTTTGGATTTGTGATTGTGGATGACTTCACTAGATATACATGAGTATTCTTTCTCAATGACAAGAGTGACACATATTCCATCTTCAAGACATTTCTCAAGCAAGTGTGCAATGAATATGATGTTACTATCAAGAAAGTGAGAAGTGACAATGGTAGTGAGTTCAAGAATACAAGAATTGAAGAGCTATGCAATGACTATGGCATTAAGCATGAATTCTCACCTACCTACACACCACAATCCAATGGCCTAGTTGAGAGGAAGAATAGGACTCTCATGGATATGGCAAGGTCAATGCTTAGTGAATATGATGTGAGTCAATCATTTTGGGCCGAAGCAATCAACACCGCATGCTACTACATCAACCGATTGTATTGTCATCCAATGATGGGCATGACACCCTATGAGCTCTTGAATGGAAGAAAGCCAAGCATTGCTTACTTTAGAGTCTTTGGTTGCAAATGCTACGTATTGAAGAAAGGCACTAGATTGGGCAAGTTTGACAAGAAATGTGATGAGGGATTCTTGCTTGGTTATTCCACTACAAGCAAAACATATAGAGTGTGGAATAGCACTAGTGGTCAACTTGAAGAAGTGCATGATGTTGAGTTTGATTAAACCAATGGGTCTCAAGATGAAGAATAAAATCACAATGATATTGGTGGAACCCAATTGGTAGATGCAATGAAGAACATGGACATTGGGCACATCAAGCCAACTCAAGTGATTGATGTTGATGACGACAAATATCAAGTGCTCTCATCTCCAATGGGTCAAGCTAGTGGTTCTCAAGTGCAAGATCAACAAGCTAGTACATCTTCTCAAGTGCAAAACACATCAAGTGAGCAACCAAGTTCAAGCAATCAACTACCAATACTCCAAAATACAAGTGTTGCTAGAGATCACCCAATTGATCAAATTGTTGGTGACATTGCAAGTGGAGTACAAACAAGAGGAAGGCTTATGGCATTTTGTGAGCACTTTGCATTTGTGTCACAAGAAGAGACGGAGAAAATTGATGATGCCATGAAAGATGAAGAATGGGTATTGGCAATGCAAGAGGAGCTAAATAACTTTAAAAGGAATGAAGTATGAGAGTTGGTGGAAAGACCAACCAACTATAATGTCATTGGAACCAAGTGGGTGTTCAAGAATAAGCAAGATCAAGATTGCATTGTGGTTAGAAACAAAGCAAGACTAGTTACACAAGGCTACACTCAAGTTGAGGGTCTTGACTTTGGAGAAACATATGCTCCGGTGTCAAGATTAGAGGCAATTAGAATTCTACTAGCCTATGCATGTGCCCATGACATCAACCTATATCAAATGGATGTGAAGAGTGCATTTCTCAATGGCTTCATCAATGAGCTTGTGTATGTTGAGCAACCTCCCGATTTTGAAGATTATCACAAGCCTAATCATGTGTACAAGTTGAAGAATGCATTGTATGGCTTGAAGCAAGCACCTAGAGCATGGTATGAGAGGTTGAGAGACTTCTTACTCAAGAAAGGCTTCAAGATGGGGAAGGCCGACACTACTCTCTTCACCAAGAAGATTGGCAAGGATTTATTCATCTTGCAAATATATGTGGATGATATCATATTTGGGTCAACAAATCAAGCATATTGTGAAGAGTTTGCTAAAATGATGGCCAAAGAGTTTGAAATGTCTATACTTGGAGAGCTCACTTATTTCCTTGGACTTCAAATCAAGCAATTCAAGAATGGTACATTCATTAGCCAAGGCAAATACATAAGAGACATGATCAAGAAGTTTGACATGCAAGATGCAAAGGGCATTACCACACCAATGGGTACAAGTGGCACCTTGGATCAAGATCTCAAAGGCAACATGGTTGATCAAAAGCTATTTCGGTCATTGATTGGTAGTCTACTCTATGTGACCGCATCAAGACCGGATGTCATGTTTAGTGTATGTTTGTGTGCAAGATTCCAATCCTCACCAAGAGAGAGTCATTACAAGGCCATAAAGAGAATATTGAGGTATTTGAAGCATACACAAGATGTTGGCTTATGGTATCCTAAGAGGTCAAGCTTTGAGCTTATTGGATATTCGGACTCCGACTATGGTGGTTGCAAGATCAATAGAAGAAGCACTAGTGGGACTTGTCAATTCCTTGGAAGATCTCTTGTGTCATGGTCCTCAAAGAAGCAAACAAGTGTGACACTCTCTACCGCCGAAGCCGAATATGTTAGTTGTAACAGAACCTTCCAAATTACAGGACCCACATGTGCTAATTATCGGTACGATGACCTTTAATAGCCACATATGTGCACCTATAACCTGAAAAGTAATATTAACTATTCCAACCAGGATCCGTTACAAGGTCATTGCGGTATTACAACAAATTTCATACATAATCGAGTAAAATAAATGGAAGGTTTATATATTATAATAATTTTACAACCATTTATTTAAAACAAGTTTTACAATATAAAAAGTAGGAGTAGCGGAAAGTTTATTACATATATGACACTAACAGACCCGCCCACCACGGGTCTCACTTCTCACTCATCCTCACTATCTTCCCGATGAATCGTCATGCAAAGACGGTCCTGCGTGCATATGACTTCCTGGTCCTGCAACATGGGTCAACAAACCCCGAGTACGGGAGTACTCAACAAGACTTACCCGACTAAAGAAAATAGGAGAAGACGAGAAGACTTCGGGAATGCTGGTCTAATAGGATTCAAGGTAAGGCTTTTAGCAAGAATCAAGAACTCTTTTTGCGAAAAAAGCTTACTAGAAGTGAATCCTTACTTTCAACATTTTAATTTCAATTTAGTTTCTCACCTACTCTAGGTGATCTTATACTAGAGCATACACTTCTTAGATACTCCATCACTTATTCCAACTCTTCTCTGTTCCATAATTAATCTACGATATAAGTCGGAAACCGAGTCTCCATATCCGAGAAGCACGGCGATTTCGAAATCGATTAACCCAAATTGGGGAGTTCTTTCCACACGACATATGTAGCACTTAAGCTTGCATATATCAACCCTTTCTTGGATACTCAAAACGGAACCGCGTCCCCACGCTACCCGAGAGTACCGTACACCTCCAATCCGGGACTTTAACCCACGAGGGTAACATGTACTCCCGCCATCTCTCCACTCCTAGTGCGCGGTTGTACGTTTCCGATTTGACACCCCCGAGATTGGGCTTACCGGAGTATGTGTCCAAAACTAGTTTCGGCTGTCCTGGGGCGACGCCCGCACAGACGTGCCATTGGCCAAAAAAGACCTCAGCGCGAGATGCGTTCCATAGTCTCGATTTACACGAGGCCTACACGCTTGGTCCTTAATCGACAAGCCGGAAATACTACACCGAGACTCCATTCTCAATGCAAATTACCCGACCGGTCTCAAATTAAACACCATAACCCAAAGTATGGTTTCATCATATAACATCCTTTCTCATCAAATGCCCGCTCGGGCTATCATAAGAGACTTGTCACATTTGACTCAAAAGACTAACTATTTTAGCATGGCTAAGCATTCTAACATTTTATCAAACGGGCTATCAAGGTAGATATCGAAATAATCAAGGATGGATAATGCATCAATTAGGTTGTCACTCAACTCCTATCACCTAATGCAAAGCATAAAGCAAAGGTGATATAAAGCTTTGTAAAAACACAAGGAATGTTTAAATGAACCGGGGCTTACCTTGATTGACGAAATATCCCGACTCGGACGACGGATCGCAGTACTCATAGCTAGGATCAACCAAATAGCCTTCCTCGGCGGCTTGATCAACAACTTCTCGATCACCCTCGTTCACTATACGAAAGAATAACATATGCTTTACATGATGCCGTGTATATAAATATGATGCGCGAGGGTGCATGAAACGATAAACATTTGAGTACAACTTTCCTTCACGATAAAGTTGCAATCCAACAAAACCAACTTGTTGAACTACTCTACGAGATATCATCACCATTGCCTAAAAAATTCTCAAGGACCACTGGATAACGGCATGGTTTAGGGTTCACAAAACAATCCAAAATTCACCCAAAACCCTAGGTTATAAGACATAAAACAATTTATTCAACACATGAAATAATAGAGCATGAATTAATAAATATTTTAACTTTCTCTAAACAAGCTCAAAATTTTTTGTACAGGTAGAGCATGTCATAAAACAGTACCAAAATAATTTTCATGATTTTTGGATAAATAAAATAATTATTAAAAATCAAGGAAGATGCATTTTTCAATTAAATTTTGTATTTTTAAATTATGCCAAAAGTATTCAAAATTTAAGTTTCATATTTTTCCTGGATAGACATACCCATGTGAAGGCTACACAAAAATTTTCAGAATTTTTGAGCTAGTATTTAAATTTATACAAAATTTGGAAAATCGGACACTATTCAAATAAATGAAATTGAATAAAACATTTCAAAATTGGAAAAGGGTTTCGGGTTGAATCTTGGCCTGTTATCGTGCATGGCCCAAGATCTGCATTACAGGCCCGTTATCGTACAAGACGGGCCGCCACCAGAAACGATGGCGAAGCCGGCTTTGGTGAATGGTGTTGGGCCGCCCAAAGAGCTACTGATGCTTGGCCCGCAAGATCGCTCACGTGCCATCGGTGCGTGCTCACCGCGACGACGCGGCGCCACCGCATCGCGCCGGCGCGGCCGCCTCCGGCGCCGGTGATGGACCAAAGAGGAAACGGGGAGAAGGATGGTGGCCGAGCTCACCGCGGATCTAGGACGAGGCTTGCTTGCGCGAGCTGGGGCGGAGGTAGGTCGACAGCGAGGGCAGCGCGGCGGCGAGGACAACGCCGTTCCGACGAACCGGGTCACGGGCTGGGAAAAAGGGCGAGTCGATCACGAATACATCTTCGAAAGGGAGGGAAAACGCAGAGAAAGGCAAGCAAAGCTCACCGCTTCGAAATACCGACGGTGAGGTTGAAAACGGCGCGCCCGACCGGACTTGGGGAAGACGGCGCGCGCTGCGGCGATCCGAAAGAACGAAAAGGGTTGCGGCCGGGTTCCAGAGGGAGGTGAGAAAGTTGCGAAGCGGCTGGAGAAGCTGGTTTGGCAAAAGATGCAACGACGGCGACGAACGACGGCGGCGGGTGACGGGCGAACCGGCCGGCGGCGGAATTTGGAAAAAAAAAACGACGGCCGCGTCGGCCTATTTATAGGAGGGGAGGGTTGGGCCAGGTGGACAGCGACGTCGCGAAGCTCCTCGGCCGGTCGGCTTCGAGAAGACGGCGGTGGATGGCGGCGCGACCCTTGACACCGGGCGGTGGCAGAGGAGGAATGGTCGGGTTACTATAGCGAGTCAAACCCTAACTTGAAATTTTTAAATTACTCCCAAATTTTGAACTAAACTCAAAAATTTCCAAAAAGTAACTTGCCTTAATTTTTTAAGATCTACAATTTTCACAATTGGAAGATTTTCAAATTCGGCCTCTAAATATGACTTTTTGAAATGAGGTTCAAAATTTTGAAATTTGAATTTAAAATTACTTTTAAAATCATGTAACAACTTGAAAAACTTTGTACATGACTTTTGTTCCTCTCAACAAGATCTACAAACTAGCTTTTGGAAATTTTCTCAAATTATGCTTAGATTTTGAAATATTGAAAAGGGGGTAGAAAGGGTTTCATTGGAATTCAAAATTGCTTCAAAATTTTGAACTAAACTTTGAAAACTCAAAATACCAACTTTGTTCAACTTTGAAAAAATCTACCTTTTTGCTTTAATAACCATACCCAAAATCTTGATAAATTTTGAATAAAAGAGAAGGGGGCAAACTAGGTTTAGAATTTAGGGTTTTCCGACAAGGGGGGTAAACTCCTAAATCTAATTCCTCTCGCGTCTTTTTCGACCGACGACGAAACCAAACATAAAATAAACTCATTTTAATTCAATGCAAGACATGGTAGGCTAAATATGCATGCTTTGCAATGATCATGATGACATGTCCTGTTTTAGTAAAAGTAACACCGAGGGGTGTTACATTAGTGCTTGGGAGTTGTTGTTGTCAACTACTTTGGATGAGGTCCACATTGAAGGATTATGGATTTGACTTCAACAAAGTACCCTTGTATTGTGACAATGAGAGTGCTTGCAAGATGACTCAAAATCCGATGCAACATACAAGAACCAAGCACATTGATATAAGACACCATTTCATTAGAGAGCATCAACAACAAGGAGATATTGTAATCCATCCAATTGGTACCAAGATCAACTTGCCGATATATTTACCAAGCCACTTGATGAGAAGAGATTTTGCAAGCTTAGAAATGAATTGAACATTCTTGACTTCTCCAATATGAGTTGAATGCACCCCACATATGTGACATGCCTCTCCACCGAGCCAAAGCAAAGGTGAATTTGTTTGACATGTCATCATAATATCTAAGAACTTGCTAGATCATATAGACATACAACTTGTCCCTTAAGTTGCATTCATGGAAAAGCAATGAATTTCAATGTATGTATGCCATCACTATTGTTCTATATGCTTGATTGATCTAGTGATGGCATATGACATGCTTGTGGGCTTGCAATCTCAAGTGTTGAATTTGGATATAGTGCCAAATATGTGGTTCAACATAGACATGATAACCCTCTATTGAGGTGTGAAGAAGCTTGTCTTTGGTTCAAACCGAATTACATGTATGGCAAGCTATCCAAATTTGACCAAATTTGAAAACTAATCTTTCCAATATCAAAAAAACCCGATCAATCCTTTTATGTCAATTGTTGACAAAGGGGAGAGATTAGTGCATAAAGATTGGAAGGGGATCAAAATTTTGTTGAAAGCACACAAGTAGGGGGAGCAAGCTCATAAGCCATTTGTTGCATTTGGTTGTGGACTAACATATGACTTGCTCTTGCACATGTATTTAAATTCCATATATACATGCTTGTGTGATGTATGCTAGTGGTAACTTGATTGATGATTGATCAACTAGCATGCTTAGGTGGTATCTATATATTTTGATTTCCGCTCTAAATTCAAGTACCTATGCTTATAATATGATCTCACGAGGTACCTTGAGTTTTTGATGAAATATCTAGTTATCCATGATGCTTGTATGGTGAGAAAGGCGCAACTTCGATTGGTATCACGCTTCAAAGGTCCATTCTTTCACCTTAAGCATCATTTTGGTAACATGGCTCACTCCCTAATTTCAATATTCATACATGTATGCAAAGCCTATACCAAACTCTAGGCATACATGTAGGGGAGCTCATGCTACCAAAACCGAGCTTATTGTGTTTGTCCAATCCTATGATTGTAAGCAAAATGCTTGGACAACCATGATAGGTTCAACAACCTTTAATCATAAAATCTTTATGCGGGTTGTCACCAATTACCAAAAAGGGGAGATTGAAGATCTCTAGATTAGTTTTGGCTAATTAGTGACATCCTTAGGACTAATCTCTCTATGCTATGTGTTTATTTTAGTTGGAGATTGGTCAAGCCAAGGACGGTGCATGGTGGTCATGGTGGATGGGTCGAGGTGATCCAATTGATGATCAAGTGCGCGGTTTGGCGTGTTTCGAGGATCAAAATGGGCTCAAGGCAAAGGTATATCATAGGGCCATTTTGATTTTACACTCAAGACACCATAGAGGGTGTGAGTGATTATAGGATCGATAAGCCGTACTATAAAGAGGGGAAAACTATCGTACATATCGGTCCTCATGTGCCTCTAGGTTCAAAATCATTTGCATGCATTCTAACCTAGAGAGCTAACTCCGTGCTTGATGAAAAATGTTTTTAAAATGCTAACACATGGTGTCGGGGTGTTCTTCGACGTGTCGGCAACAAGAATCAAGTGACGGAAGTTGGTTTGGAGCAAAGGCGAAGGAACGACGACGAAACGACGGAATTTCGCAGCTCAGTCAGTGACCGGACTCACTGACCGGAAGCTGGAAGAATCGACCGGACGCACCGGTGTGCGGGTCCGGTCAAAGTTCCAGTAAGCATGTTTTCTCGGTCGGTGGTCGACGGGTGACCGGACGCACCGGCCGGATGCATCCGTGCTGACCGGAAGCACGGCCGGACGCGCGACCGGGCGCTGTTCAGCCAGGGGGTCGAGCGGTCCTGTTGGGGTTTGTCGGTTGTGGACGGACCCACCGACCGGACTCACCGGGTGAGTCCGGGCCGCGTCCGGTCAGGCTGATTTGTGCGTGGTTTGCACCCCAACGGCCACATTTCGTGGTGGGGGGTATTTATACCCCTTTGGCCGGCTCTTGGAGGTCTCTTGGTCATTTGAAATCAATCCTAACACCTCTAGAGCTGAGCACTCATCCTCCTCCTCACTCCTTTGCTTGAGAGCATCCATTCTAGTGAGTTGAGGTGATTCAAGTGCACTTTGCTTTGATCTTTGCATCTAGTGGCACTTGGGGATCGTTGTGAGCCGGTGGTTTTCTTGTTGCTCTTGGAGAGCACCACTCCTAGCCGGCTTGGTGATTGGTGGAGGCGTTGGCAAGAGAAGGTGTATGTTCTTGGCCACCTCCGGTGATTTGTGAGAGGATCACACACTCCTCGTCGGGAAGACAAAGTGTGAGTAATTCATTGCTCGTGTCTTGGGTACCTCTCATTTACATTGGGTGCAAGAAGCCTAAAGGCAATTGGCTTGGAGTGAGCTCCACCTTGACCCACACGTGAGAAGGTCGGCACAACGGAGATTAGCTTGAGGGTGCTCAAGTGAACTTCGGGTTAAATCTCGTGTCTCCATTTGTCTCTCGGTGATTGGCTTCAATTTGGTTATCTCATTGTTTCATCCTTGGTGATTGGATTGACTAGCCTCGACATTGTGGTATATCACCTCTACACTCTTGCATTACTTTCATATATATTGTGCTAGTGTAGTTTGAGTAGAATTGCTTAGTTGCTTAGACTTGTTTAGAGTAATCTAGCTTGTTCACCTAGTTGGTAAAGTAGTGACATAGCCCTTGTGTGTGAATTAGAGACTATAGCAACTAGAATTGTCAATAGGAGGCTTGCCGACAAGTAGAGCTAGAGCAAAACGCATTCACGCTTTGTTATTTACTAACAAGTTGCTCTAGTGATTTTGTAGAAATTTTATTAGGCTATTCACTCCCCTCTAGCCATTTAGGACCTTTCACCGACGAAACGTGCGCCCTCGTCGTGCCTTCATTGCCGTCAAGAGCGCTCAGAGTGAGTTCGTTGTGTCATTCTTTATCTCCTGGTGCTCTTCCCGTCAAAAGTTGAGGTCCCTATGTTGTTTTCGCCAAACTCGGGAGGTCCTCGCCTCTATCCATGGCAACCACCGCGTTGCTGCACCTATTCCGTCCTACTATCACAATTTAACTCTACTCCTTGTTGCAGTTCACCATCGCTCTTTCTCTGGCCGTATTGTTTCCCGTTGGTGGATAAGCCAAAAGATCTTGGCATCCATGGGCCCTTTGCATGAAAAAAACGCAAGCTATTGAACACATCAACCATCGAATTTGAATTGTGGTGTAATTTGTATTCTAAACTTTACATTTGAAGCTCCAGGTGTCATTTATGTTCATAGACTTTGAAATCAAAATATTAATAAAAAATTGGATGTCCATTTTAGGAAACCTGAGATGGATGTACCGATAGGTAAAACAATAAAGACTATTGTCAAACAAATTCAGAGGTGTTACCTACCAAGCAGAGTCCTCCATCTCTTATCTCTCTTTTTTGCATATGCAAATGTGTCTTCGCAAAGTCTACATGTAACAATTTTTTTGTTAAATTGTGTTTATAGATTGAGTATTTTTTGTTAAATTGTGTTTATAGATCGAGTGTTCTCTTTTAAATAACTTGGATCTAAAGACTTACATAGCCGAATAACTATTACACCAAACATGTTCAACAAATTTTGGAATATGATACTCAAAATTATGAGATATGATAGTTAAATTTTGCTTCAGAAACACATGACATCCAAGATAAATACGTTGCAATCTCCAAACGACGAAAGTCATGTTCTAATAAAAAGATACAAGTAGTAATCTTCTGATGTATAAGTAAATGCTCGAAAGTTGTTATCATCCGCTGCAAATTGTGGATCTGTATCAAAATATTTTTTAGCACAACATATTGCTTCTTTGTTTTGGGATTTTTTTTTTCGACCAATAGACGTCAAATCCAGTATTTTTTGTCCTACTTGTCAAGCTTATAAATTTTGGTAAACAAACATTTTGCCACTTAGAGATTTAGGAGTATGTTTAATATGTTTGTTTTTGTTGCGGACAATTTTGTTATCTTCACATATTTGCCTATCTTTGAAGTGAATAAATCAGATTTATCAAAGTCTGTGACCCAATTGATACCCCAATCCAATATCTATGTTAGTATTCTGTATTTTCTGGGTCTTAGTTTAGCATGGGTGGATTATTTTTGCCGCAAAGGTTTGCACATCTTTTATATTAAGGCGAAAAATATTAAGGTTACAACGACTCGCCATGAATGACACACTCGGGGTGAATAAAATTATATAAGTTCTGTTGAAATGGTGGTTCTAACTAAGTAGGAGAGCACCTCCACGCAGACATTACTTCACAACTTGGAAAAGACAGAGAGAAAGTGAAAAGGCTGAGTTTCTGAGTATCATAACTGAAACGCTCCCCTATCTATAGGCCTCAAATCAAGCCATGAACCAATTACATATAGGACCCACGAATATCCTTTGGATATTCTCTACCCCTCTCCTAGCCTGGTAGGAGCATTGTTGTCCTTCTCTTTCTCTTATCGCCTTAGCTGTTGGGCTGAGCGCTTGGTCCATTTGAGGCCAAACTTGTGAGGGGTTCTTAGCCCGCTTTGTTTCCCTCACGTCCGCCGCCTCTGATGCGTTCCTGAACATCGAGCCGTCCGCCGAATTCGAAGGCCTCCACGTGACATCCACGTTCGGGAGTGGTATGACGGAGATCCAAACGGTGTTGCGACGCCGATCCCGCATAGGTTGCGAAGACCTCCGGCTACTCCCGGTACCGTATCCCAACTAATTTCGTCCTTCTTCCCGGCAAATACTCCCTCCGTCCCTTTACAAATGTCGTTTGACTTTTTGGTTATCAAGTTTGACCATTCGCTTTATTTAAAAATTTGTGCAAATAATAAATTAAATAAATAATTATTAAAATATCTCTAATGATAAAATAAGTCATAACAAAATAAATATTATTTATTTATTAAAAAAATTGAATAAGACAAGTAAACAAATAAGATGACACTGAAAACTAGGGTGATACTCTCAAAAGAGGGAGGGTGCAGTGATCTTCTAACACTCACTCGCTAGTTTCACTGTACTCTGGATGGCTGGATTGGCATGTGGTTACTTTCACTGTACTCTACCCTGATTGGTACTCCTACTGCTATTTCCAGGAATATGCGCATGTACAGTACCAGCGTCCGTTCCCACTGGACTGGCGGGAGGGAGGGGACTGCCGTGCCGACTGGGGTGGGTGGGTAGCTGCTGTACGTGATAGACATCGATCCACAGTACCTGTGTGACTGAGAGTTACTGTTGGCCGAAGCGAGGCTCCTTGTTAATACTCCTGCGGAATACTCTACTAGTAGGAGTATACGGCTGCAGATCTGGCCGCTTGCAATTTCCGCAGCATTCATTGAACAGTGAAAAATGCAAATACTGCTGCCCAAAATTGACGACTACTCCTAGAAGGAAACAAATAAGGGCGAATCTCGTCGTCCTTGGAGTATTTATATCACTGGACTCTTATTTACTACCAAGTACCCCATACATACTGTACTAGTTACAGTGCTTGGTGTAAAGGTTTCTGAGTATGTAGCTGTGGCCAGGCAGGCTGTGCGATCATGACTGCATACATATAGACGGAGGACGGTAGCACTAGCAGAGAAATTCCATTTCCAGAACAGTATGGAGTAGTACACTACTGCACCATACACTGATGTACAGTACATATATACGTGTACGAGGCACGTTCAGTTGGGTTCAGCAATTCAAAATTTAGACGCGTTACCCCACGTGAATAAGGACCCGAGACTCGCAACGCACTTTGACAAGGTCAGTCGTCGTTGCGTTGCAATGTCCCTCTGCTGTGCGGGAGGCCAGCAAGGCAACAATGGTGGTGGCGCATCATGCATGCAGTGTAGTGCAGTGCAGCAGCATGCGGTGCCGGTGCTGCATTCAAAAAATCTATCTGCCTGCACACGTACTGTATTGACTTGACTCGATCACGCGCACAGGTACACGTACTGTAGATACGAATTCTTTGCGTGCAGAAATCCCAATAAAATTTTTTGGCACCCTGTGACGGACTACGAAGTATGCAGGGAGAATTAATTCAGGCCATCTCTCGTGTAGTCGTAGTCGTCCCGTTATAACACACAACTGTCCAGTGGCAAAGCAACATTTCTTAGTGGCAAAGCAACAGATAGGCAGGGCATGAGGGCACCCGGTGTGCATTGCATGCATGGAGGAACGCATCGATCACGATCAGCAGCCACGGCCCACGGGCATGAAAGCGAAGTTGCGGCGATCCGTGGCTCTCTCTATCTCAATCTCCGGTCCGCCTTCTTGCTCCCTCGTCAAGAGGTTCTCCCCACGGTTGTGTCGCTATCGTCCAAGCATAGTAAGATAATATGCATGGGAGAGACTAGCTTCTAGCTAGTAGAAAGGTGCATCACGTTGTGTTAGATAGCTTTTCGATCGGAATTTTTCTACTGCGTGCCTCCAGTAGTCCAGTGCACGTATGTACCCGGCCAGTCCAAGAAGAGATGCCATAGACCAGAAGCTATAGAGGGGACCTGCAGTACGTCGGCCCTGTTGCTTTCTCGGTCGTTCCTTGTTGATAAGCTCGCAACGCCGATCCATGACGTGTCAACAGTTAACCTCGACTCCAACGGGCCTACCTTCAACTAGACCATTGTGTTGGCTACAAGTAGGTGCATACATTCTGGCTTCTGCTACACTGGAATAGATCTTCGGTTGATGGTAGGTACACGTAGCTAAGAAAAATAATCAATAGGATATGCCACCTCCTCGCAAAATATACGTTTTTTTAATAATGGAATTAACATTCCGGCCTCTACGATAACGCCCCTGCGTGACCACACATAGCCTGAAGCCCCTGCGTGACCACACACAGCCAAACTTATTACAAAACACAAAACCGAAGAATAAAAAAACTTTAGTACATGAAGATATATGTACTAAAGATCCACTACATCCGAAAAAGAATTGAGTTTACTACTCAAGACGGTGCTAAAGATATCGATGTCGCTTCATGGCGGTCTTCGAATCAGCCACCACACCGTGAACAACGTGCACCAAAATAAACTTGAAAGAAACTCATTGGATGTAGACAGACCCATCTGCGGTAGCAAATCGCCCACACTTGAAATCGTGTGCCCTTACCGCGTTGCCCCTCCACCTTGATGTATCGGTGGCATTTGGGATAGCCACCATCGATCGTAGGGGCGCTGCCTCCTCCGTAGATCTGGAGGAGTAGCGCGCTGGCGTGGATCGGGAGTCGGCGCCGCACGTACAACGGGGCCCCACGCCAACCATCTCCATGGGCGTCGTCCTCTATAGAATGGAGGACGCGCACCGTCGCTCCAGCCACGGGAAAGCCAGATCCGGAGAGGGCGTTGACGGCGAACGTCTTGAACTCGAGACGAAGGCTAGTTGAGGCAGCTGCTCGCCAGCCAGATCGATGCTCAAGACGTCGGGATCGCGATGGGAGGGACGGCAAGTTCGTCGGGGATTCGCACCGGGCGACGTCCGCGGCCAAGGCTGCGCGGCCGGCAGCTGGAGGCCACGCATCCGACCTCTAGGCCGCCGGATCCGGTGAGAGGCGAGCAGGGCCGCCCGGCCAAAGAGCGTGCCGACGCCGGCCATTGGGATCGGCACGTCGCGAACACCGCGGCGAGGAAGGCCCAGCCGTCACCCTCCCTCGGCCGTCCGCCGGGCGTTGGGCTCCGCGACGGCCAGGGGCGGCTGCAAGTGGTGGGCGCTAGGTGGATCCTTGATCCGTGTTTTCCGGCCTTACCCAAGTAATCTATAGATGGATGGACCCTCGCAAAATATACGTGATTCATATTGCATAGAGATGCACATGATTTCTTTTTGAGTCTCGAGAAATGCCGCACATATTATTTGCCGCTTGCTGTGATGGTTCGCTAGGCCCAATGATAACGGCCCGCCCGCCGTCTCGGCCTTTTAGTCCCAATCCCAAATTCAAGTTGCATTGCAATCGTTCTTGGGCTCTACCCACAAAGTGTCACCAATTTTGTCACCTAGTTGACGCCCAATTTTCTTATTTCTAAAACATGTTGGTAGATCATAGACACGTACCCAAATAGCCAACTTCTTCAATTTCACCATGGATGGTTTTGTAACCCCATCATACTTCTCTAGTAGAACAACATTCCCTTTAAATAACCATGGGCCTTCTTCCATGACCTTACGCCAATCTCCTAAACATGAGAACTGGAACTCAAACAAATTTTCATCTATGGCCTTGAACTTGAACTCTTTTGCTAGACCCCAAGCAAACTTCATATGAGCTAGAAACACTGAATGACTGAAGGTTTTCAGGGAATTAACCTTTGCTAGTGCTGTCCAACGTGCCCCTGCCTTCATTTCCTCCAAGTCTTCTTCCAAGACAATCCCTTGGTCTTCATCTTCACGTATGTCCAAATGTTGCAGCAAATCATCCAACTCATCCTCAAGCTTCACTCCAGATTGCAATTCCATGTTTGATTTATCCATCTCTCTATCTGAATAGATGAACACTGTACAGCAGAGACAACTCTGGAGGATTCGAGACGCGGAACACAACTCAAGAAACCGAACTTTGCTTGCGCAGATGCTAGTCGTCAGCCACCCAGGCTTCCAGCGTATAATTATCCACTCACATCGCCCCACTTGCAACACGAGACAACTTCATCTAGACAACCATGATTTGGAAAGAGACAGTTAATTTGGTCTACTCGTACCTGGCACAAAATCTGGGTCAACTCAAATTCAGTCACTAAAAGACAAACCCTCCACATCCATGTTATAGCACCAAGACTTGAGATTTGAGGTCGATTCCATTAAATATGAATGTTCCCCGCATTGGCACAAACTGCTTGGTGACCAGCTGAAAGATAAGAGGGAAAATTAACACTGATAAGTAATAGAAAATTTTCCATTCCAAACGCTCGAACATTCCTACTAATGCCCAAGTATATACCATCCTATCCTATGAATTAAAATCACATTTTTTTCCCATTTTCTCCAATTTTGTGTCAAAATGCTGGAAATATGTATCTATTCAGGATTGCAGGAAATGCTGTATCAGGAGCACACGTACCTTAATTACTTCTTGGGAAGGCGACTCCACCAACAAAAGCAGCCACTGGATGGATCTCCGCACCCCAAACCGGCACATTTCGGTTATTAGGTCTTCGGACAAGGATGCTCCGTTCAAACCCATCTCACTTAGCACTGAAGCCGCAACTGTCTTCAGCCTAGGGATATCCTCATCAATCTCACTACCGAATCCAGTGTATAATCAGTGTTATAAAAAAAAAAGCAGATCATTTCTCTACATGTGTGATAATAATGTTCACCAATAGCAAATGAACATTTCTCTCAAGTACCTGTCGAAGATTCCAGGTAATCTGCTATAATTGGCAGCCAATCGATCAACAACCCGTAGTAGAATGTAGAAGTTCATTGCGTAACTGCAGTGACACATTTGATAGTCAATACGGAAGACATTTAAAACAAATGAACAGCTATTTCAACAAAAAAGGATATCAGAAGTACGTATTTATGGGATGATAAACATATGATGTCCAGGCTGAATGCTCAAGCTCAGAATCAATCACATTACATAGATTTTACTAAGATATACATTACGCTACTCCCTCCATTCAAATTATAAGACGCTTTGAGTTTTCTAAATACGAAGATTTTACTATACACTTAGATATACTTTGTCTAGATACATAGTAAATGCAATATATATATATATAGAAAAACAAAACGTCTTATAATTTGAAACGGAGGGAGTAGCACCGCAATATCCTAGAATTATTACCTAGTTTTAGGGTGGCATATTACTATATAATCATTGCAACCAGATCATGTAAAGCACTTCCTTTTACATACATCAACTAAAGGAACACGAAATATTAAAGGTGGGAAAGCAAAATCAGAGTGATGGATGCTGACCTGTAGTCTTCATCGGTGAAATACCTCTGAATTTCAGAGACAACTGGAGAGCTGAATTCCTCCTCGAAACTACGATATCTACAAACCTAAACAATGGGAATTATTCAGCATCGATGACAAACTGGTAAAAATGACATTTTGACGTACTTATTTACACTATTATAATCGATTATGATATGAATATAAAAATTTGAAATGAAACCAGAAACCACTGATAGTTGCAACACCAAATAGAGTGTCCCTAAATGAATGAAAAACAAATTTGGTGCCTGCATAATCATTATTCTATTCTTCTGAGAGCAAGCAGCAATCTCATCATGCCAATAAAATCGCCTTTATCAAATTTGTCATTCTGGCATGGATAACCATATAATCATCACTACAACATATTAATTGTCACAATGACCGAATGAGGCAATAAGGTTGTGAAAACATGTCATCTAAAGAAAGCACCTTACCCTTAGTTTCCTAGAATTTTTACAAAATGTTTTGATATATGCTCTTGAAATAGAATCCGGATCTCTACCAATCCGTTTCAAGATTTCCTTTACATGATGCTCCAGGGCAAGACAGTCAGATTCTGCCTTAGCTTGGTAAATCTTTTGTAGGCTTACATAATACCTGTAAGATGACACAAGGAAACATTACAATGTTCATTCACATGAAATAGTAGCAGAATTTTAAACTAGAGATGGACAACTGGCACTTACTCAGTAAGGGAAATCATATCAGGTATTGTTCCCTCCAGAGGTAGCTCACCATTGCCCTCCTTTGCAATAAACTCCTACCAATAGACACAGGAGAAACAACCCAAGTTTTGAGACAAAGACACCATGGTAAAAATGGTTATATGTGGACTATGTATAGCTAATGTTCAATATGCAAGCAACTTCCATGTATTAAACATCCCCAGGGTTTCTATTTTTCCTAAGCTGGACTTCTTCAACAAATGAAACAAAGAGGTTCAGCTTTGAAGCCTTCAAAATCAGAAGATGCCTGACACTATAGTCATGTTTGTAACAGGGTTCTAGCTCTAGAAGGATGAATTTTATCTTTCACTCTGACTAAAGCAAAGTTTTAGTTTGTGAGCTTAAAGCACGACTAGAATTGGGCCAAGCATGTCTAACTGCATACTGTATAAGACATCTCAGTTATATTAGCAGCCTGAGATTTTAGCCCAAATGCAGCCTGTGCATGCTCATTGTCCAAGCAGTTCATTGCCCACATTTTAGACAGCTTATCAACATTTATGGCCTGAGATTTTGGCATGAACTGCAGTAAGATACAATTAAGATACCAAGAAAAGAAACTTCCTGATCTGCTTTTAACTCAGCAAGGGAGGCCACATAATAGACCAGTGACAAATGAATCAGTATTCAGTCAAAAGGAGGGCAATAAACTTTTAAGCATGGTTTGCTAGCTTTTACTGAATGGCCCATAGCATATAACATAAGTCAACATCAAGTACATTTGAATCACAATATGATAGATACCTTTAAAGCAGCCACTAAAATCCAGAAATCTGGGGATGATGAATGGACTTCAGAAGAGTCATCATCAATTATCTGACGGATCTCATTACCTGGCAGAATTTAATCATGAGTCAGGACCTGCATGTTTTATAGTTGTTGTGTGCACCATTTTGTATGAGTCACTCTATACATGAACTTGCGCATCATAAGCCATAAGAAAATGATACCAAACAACAGGAATGGAGAGGCCACTTAGGTTAAATCCAGAGCATGATTACTAAACTGTATTTTACTATTGTCCAAATAATGTAATCAGAAATAGCTTCAACAAATTTTAATTAATATGGAGTCATTGCAGACAACCCATAGCCACTACTTTCTTTATGTGATCTACTAGTGTGCAAGCATCAACTTGTTCTATGTAACTAGCATATATCAGTACACAGCATTCAAATGCTAGCTGAGTTTCACCGTTTCAATACAGATTTTGCAGATGTTTGGATTCAGGGAAATGAGGTAGCATAGGGATTGGGATATGGGACATGGAAAAAATGGAGGGTTGAATCCACACCCTCCTAATCCCAAAATCCCTAAATGTACCTAAACAGATAAGAAAGCATCAAATCTCAAATGGGAAAATCATACATTATACAGTTCACAAAAGAGCTCTGTAATTGTGAATATCTTTTTCATATGTTTGCAGAAAAAATGAGTGGCATTTTAGTGCTAGAAAATAAGTGCACAGCTGCGGATCAGCATTGTAAATTGTAATTCGTGATCAAGTACCTAGAAAATTCAGAAAGGGAATACACACAACAAAGTACAAACTGGTAGAGATATTGCAACTGATGTTCATTGCAACAATCAAGCAAAATGTGATACCGTCCATCAGGCCATAAGACCAATCACATGTGAGATGTGACATCAAATCCAACAATAATGAAGTCTGGATGGAATGCCTGAAATCTGATCTATATAAAATTGTATGAAGATCTAAACAGTTCAGCTGAACATTTCATATAAAATGGAGGTGGATAAGCTATCTATTGAAAGTTCTAGGCTTGAGAATATTTTTCGTATTAAGATAGTAAAATTCAGAAAAAGGACATGTCTGACACAAATGCAGCATGAACGTGCCAGATCACAAATTTAGGAACTAGCCCTTTTGGTGAACTTACTGATTCCTGGAGTGACTGAAACTTTATATGAAGAGTCCACAGCTTCTTTATAATTTTCTTCATCTACATTAAGCATATGGGCTCGAATTAGGTCCTGATGAAAGTAAGAATTAGTCAGTGCCTTGATAATTTTTTTAAAAAACACATTAACAGTTCGTTCACTTGATGACTCAACAGTAATAAAAGAATGTACCTTAAATTCCTTTTTCTCTTGCCTAGTTGAAGGCATGTTACCATCGTGTGCATCTGCCCATTTTTCTGCAAGTCTCACAAGGATAACGATGTATGGAGTATGTTTGTGGACAACAGGATCTTTATCATTTATGTCAATTGATTTTGCAAATCTGTGAAACACAAGTGTTAACAATAACAGTGAATTTGTGTATAATGACAAAACTATTACACACTGGCAAAATGAAGGTAACAAAACTATTACACACTGGAAAAATGAAGGTATGAATACATTCTTACTGTTTTAGTTCACTCCATGGATTGTGAAGTCGCAAATCATCCAAGAAGTGGTCTGGTTTTGACTCTATGACACAGTGCTCCTGGGCAACAATAAATAAATACGTGAATCTTCCCAAAATGCTTTTGTTATGACTTTCCCCCAAGGAAGCAGAGACATAAGTCCCAGAAAAGGGAAAAAAGTAACACAAAACGTGACCCAGATAGCAAGGCCTTATACTCATACAAAACTATGAATGTATGAGCGTTCAAAATCACAAGGCCTTGCCTCTTGCTATCTACAACTGTTATGTCACGATAATTAATTATGTTTTCATACTAAAGAGATTAGTTTTGGACATAAATATATCAAAGTACCTTGACGCTAACCTTGACCAAACCAGTTAGACCATATGAACGTGCAGCAACCAAAACGATATCTGCTTTCCTGCAGATATCATCTAGCATCAGTAAAGAACTCTCTGGAAGCTGCAACGTAGAAAAAAAACAGCGCATTACAAAAAAAAAAAAGAGTTATACTGCATACAAATGTTTTGCCAGTGCCAGCAATACTATAAAGCAAAGATTAAGGAACTCTACTAGCACAGTATCAATAAAACAAGAAGGAATAATCAAACTTTAGCGCTACAGACCAAAAATCATACTATATTATAATGTTAAAAAGGTGAACTACAGAAACTATTATTGCCAAAATATGCTTCTGGCCGATGAATCCACTTATTGCCATGGCCAAATAAGCAAGTGGGAAACTATATTTTCAAATACAAATTTAACAGCTAGCCAATCATTGGTGAGACAACAAACAATTACTAATTTAGGGCCTGTTTGGTTAGAGGCCTATGCCTAAGAATGCTAATGAGAGAGTATGCATAACATCAATGCCCTTTTAAATATATAATATGGTGTGCAATTAACATATACTTAAATAGTTTGATTGAAAAAAACTAGATGATTTACCTTAGATTAATGTTATTTTTCTAGGTTAACTCAAAAAATTGTTCTAATAAAAAAAAATAACTATACTTAAATTTTGTATGTGTATACAAGCCAACATATTTATTTTTTTTTTCAAATAAATAATATCGATTAGATGTGTTCCATCATTATCCGTTACTTTCCTGACATTAAGCAACTAATGACTACCATTAGCCCAGGCAACATTGATCGAGGTGCTCAATTTTGGTTGCCTGGCAGACCATGCACTTGCCTGGTTCAGGAAGCATATCAGCATCATCCAAAAGGAGCAGCAAAGACCTATCCAGGCAAAAATACTCCAGGGTCTCATCCAACGAGCCCTTAGTACAAGGTTTTGCTGTCACGGTCACCAATGCCAAGAGGGCAGCCATGCATTAGCTATCGTGTACTCATTTGACAAAACAGTGAGTGGCCTGGTCCAGTGCCATATTATTGTCAAAGCATTATATGTCTACCGAAACTGGTTTCTAACAGATGCACAAGGTACAATCTATAATGGTTGCCTAACACACCGAATCAATGCACTGCTCTGGCGCAACAATAATTTAAAAGCTATCTGGTACCTAGGAAGGACATAACATCCAAAGTGTGTGAATAAGAGTCATTCGTTCATATAAAGTTCATTCACAAAGAATAAAGTTTATTATAACATAAATTGAGCTATCACATTTATGGTTATTGAGAGATATGAAATCTTCTAATATTCTTCTTACTGGCTTCATAAACCCAAAACTTCTGGCAAGCACCAACTAATCATGCTCTTGCAATTGATCTTAAAAGTAGACTAAAGAACACACCTGAGTAGCAATGACAACAGTAAACTGGGAAAAGAATGAAGGATTAGTGTCAATCAAATGCGCTGGAAACTCCTCAACAAACTTGGCTTTAACAGCGTCATTAAGCTCTTGTAGGAAAGAACATATAGATTTAGCTCTTGGTTGCCCCAAACATCCTTCATCCACTGCATGCAAATTGAAGGTACCAGAATATGAGTTCCTTAAATTTCGTGGGGACGAATTCAGAAGAACAGGTGGAACCACACAGTGAAGAAATTACAGAGAAAATTGTTCCCCAGATCAGATGCTTCAACTTTGGAGCCATCAACAACAGTCACACTTCCTATTCCTCCAAGCACAAGATTCTTCAAAGCTTCTGTTCCAGTAGGACCACAGTTAAGCAAGCACATGCTAGCATTCTCCAGTGCAGCTTGGCCTTGATCACCCCATATCCTGCACTTTGCAGTTAACAAAACAGGTGTCTTTCAATATCTGGGCATGCCACCTGATCAAGTAGACAGTAGTAGAATAATCTGGAAAAATAATAAACATTGTACCTAACAAACTACAGGTTAAATGACAGAATGGATTTCATTAGTTTTAGTAAATAATGCTTGTGTCATGGATTAACAATTCAAATACACCATTACCAGCCCATAAGAATTCGCAACAGAAAATTACGGTTATTTTGCTATTGCCTCAACAACTAATGAATACGGCCAGTAGGTAATGCTGAATTGCTGGCAGAAAATAGCTTAATTTCAATGTAACGCTAAGTCATTGATCATACTGCCATGTACCATGAATAACACAACGCAAGACCGGTCTATGGGTCAAACCAAGCAGATTAAAATAGGGGCAGAATAGAGCAACTGGCTGTGACCTGTGATGGCAACCAAAATTAGCCAACCTAGCATTTTATTGGCAACACTTCTAGGCATTTAAGGTTTACAGTCAAGTTTGATACCTTTACTGACCAAAGTGCTGTCTTCGTAATTAAAAAGGCAAATGACAATTAGTAACTTTGTAGCTTAGGCAATAGAATCACCCGCTAATTCAGTTGCTCATCTAGAACCAGTAAAGTAAACCACTATTAGTTGAATCTTGCTATCAGAATGGTATACACTACCTAAAAATTTGTAGCAAATTCCTTGTGCAGTTGTGCATAACAGATGAACCTAACAATACCTAATCGGTACCCACCAATGTGCAAGCAAGCAACCCCAGCTTCTTTTTTTTTTTTTTTTTTTTTGCGAAACAAGCAACCCCAGCTTCAATGCAAGGCCCCCACAGTGACATCATAGCGCTCGGGAGCCAAAAACAAAAGGAGCCTAAATCCTAGTCGCTGCAGCACAGCACATCCAGATGGAACTCGAACCGAATAAAATGAGAAGAATTACATTGCCGTAGCACCCTAAACCTTAGAATCGACCGACGCTACGCGCTCGGAATCTACCCATCGACCACCAGGAGACAGGGAGGAAGTGGAGGCGGGATGGAGAGCGCAGATGCGCGTCGAAGTGTTACCTGAGCTGGCGATCGTACTTGGTCTTGGGCTCAGCGACCACGCCGGCGGCGGCCATGGCTGCGGGGCAGAGCGGGGACGGAACAGTCTCTCCTGTGATTTTGCAAGTGAAATTTTACTGAAGAGTAAATTGCACCGTGTAGCACCTAAACTATTTAAATAAGTGTAACAGATAATTACTCCATTAAAAAACGTAACTTCGGGTACTCGAACTATACATTTTGGTATCCAATGGTACTAACCTCGTCATGCAGGCGTCAGCATCTTGTCATTTTGTGATAACCCCTCACCTAATCCTAACTCTCCAAAATCACTCCACAATTAGGCCGGACAAGATCGGAAAAAAGATTTGGGAAGGGCTTTTCACAAAAAGCGAGTACCTAGTAGTTACGAAAATATAGTTCCAAAGACTTAGGCGTTACGGTTTTTAGTTGAAGTACCCAGAAGTTACTAAAGTATAGTTAGAAAGCGCAGAAGTTTTACGTTATTTAGTTAGATACCTATCCATGCATTTACACGCCAAAATAGTTTTGCCCTACAACAGTAATTTACTCTTTTTCTAAAGGACATGATCCCGTGTTTAGTGCGAGGTAGTTTCCGTCCAAGCAAAGCCCAACGCCTCCGTCATTCTCAAAAAAAAAAAAAAAAAAAAGGTCCAACGGCCCCAACCAGCCCACGGCCGCATCATGTCCCAACCAATTAATATGTTTGTTCCAAAAAAAAAAAGCTAATATGATTGTCATAGATTATGAAAAGCCTTTTATAGCAGAACAAACATGTACTCCCTCCGTCCAAAATTATAGCATCTCAAATTTAACCAAATTTATATGATAAGATAATAATAAGTTAACTAAGTATTATTATATTCTTTATTAATTTTATTTTCATAATATATTAATTTGATATCACAAATCTTTGTTATTCCCTCTAATATTTTGGTCAAACTTGAAATGTTTTGACTATGCAAGATTTTTTGGAATGACTTATAATTTGGAATGGAGAGGAATAAGTAGTATCTACGGGCACAATGGTGTGGACAATTCAGTTAGTCATATAGGGTTCCGAAATAATTAATGACCTTTGTTTAGGTGTCTACAAGAACATCAGATGAGTTATGAAAAAAAAAATCCAATGAGAACGAGTTAGACTTTGACCGACCAATCGTTGTTCCAAAACTGTAGTTGCAAATAGGCAGTGGCATATTTTAACATAATGTTAGATACCTCGTACGTATTACTTTTACCCACCAATACCAAAGGAGTTTAAGTTATACTCCCTCAGGTCAAAATAAACGACGTTTTTCGCTTTGGTAAAACATCCACGGCAATTATATATTAAAATAGGATTAATATTTATATTACATAATTAGTATCATTGGAAAGATCTTTTGGTCTAGTTTTTTAACAAATTTATTTGAAGATTTAAATCTTCTACGTATTTTCTACAAATCGAGTCAAACTTGTGGCACGAAAAACCCAAAACGTCGTTTATTTTGGGACGGAGGGTGTATATCTATATCTATATCCCCTAGGTCGCCGGTCGGTCGGTCGTCTTAGGTGTGGCGAGTCTTCGGAGTATTGGGAGTGAGGGAGGTACAAGTACTAATTAATCAGGCACAGTACGTACTTAACCGGAACGACTTGGACGAAACGTTGCTACCTGCCAATGGGAAAGGTTGGGAATTCTCGCAATTCAAGTCATGTTCCATCACATTTGGTCCTGGATTTCTACTCCCATCACAATCACGTGCCCTTGTTGACACGACCTGTCAGTATGTTGTTAATATTTCACTTGCTCGGGCGTCACCATGATAGCCCTTGTGCAGCTAATTGCACAAGAATTGATGATGAGGCTGAGACCACCATATGGAATCAGTCGATGCATCACTCTAACAATGACATGTGGGACCTACGAA
The DNA here is from genome assembly GCA_015847255.1 of Hyparrhenia diplandra. Lineage (NCBI taxonomy): Eukaryota > Viridiplantae > Streptophyta > Magnoliopsida > Poales > Poaceae > Hyparrhenia > Hyparrhenia diplandra. The sequence continues at coordinate 28,531 of JADLZK010002233.1, read as the reverse complement.
AGTGATTAGCAAGTCAATAGTAGAGTCAAGCCAAGGAGGCAGCAAGGACCGTTTTAGAAACTGTAGCCCGGCCAAATCGCAGTAGTAGGAGTAGGCGAGTAGCTTCCGGTCCCGTTGCCCGTTGTGTGCTCACTGGCATCTCGATCTCAAGAGGGAGAGAAAGACAAGCGCTTCGAAGAACACGACGATGATCACGCCGCGCACGCGCAGCGCTGTTCCATGTTTCTCCGTGCTGTTTCTCCTCGTGGTTTCATCATGCTTGGGCGACGACGTCGACTTCATCTACCAAGGTTTCCAGCGCGCGAACCTGACCCTGGACGGCTCCGCGTCACTGCTGCACGGGGGCGCGCTCCAGCTCACCAACGACAGCAACCGCCTCGTCGGCCACGCGTTCCACGGCACTCCCGTGCGCTTCCTCGACGGGCCACCGTCGTCGTTCAGCACGGCCTTCGTCCTCGACATCGTCACCATCGGGAGCGGCGGCGGCCACGGGCTGGCCTTCGTGGTGGCCCCGTCCACCGTGCTTCCCGGAGCGTCCCCGAGGTCTACCTCGGCGTCCTCGGCCCCACCACCAACGGCAACCCCGCCAACCATGTCTTCGCCGTGGAGTTCGACACCGTGCTGGACCTGGAGATGAACGACATCAACGGCAACCACGTCGGTGTCGACGTCAACAGCCTCGTTTCCAACGTGTCGGAGCCTGTCGCGTACTATACAGACGATGGCGATGGCGGAAACACCAAGGCGCCGGTGTCCGTGACGCTGGAGAGCGCGGAGCCAATCCAGGCGTGGATAGAGTACGACGGCGGCAGCGGCGTCCTCAACGTGACCGTGGCACCGGTGTCCGTGGCAGACCGACCTCGCCGCCCGCTGATCTCAACAAAACTGGACCTCCGACCGATCTTCAGGGAGGAGATGTACGTCGGCTTCTCCTCGGCCACCGGGAAGCTGGCGAGCTCGCACTTCATCTTGGCGTGGAGCTTCCGGACCAACGGTCTCGCGCAATCCATCAATCTCCGGCGGCTGCCCAAAGTTCCGAAGACGAGCACGGCGCTTTCCAAGCTCGTCATCATCAAGTTCGCCGCCGTGGCTTGTGCTGGGACACTCGCACTGATCGCCGCGGCCATGGTCATCGTGCTCTGGCTTCGGAAGAGGGCGAAGCTCGCTGACACGCTGGAGGACTGGGAGCTGGAGCTCCCTCACAGGTTCCCGTACAAGGACCTCTACAGGGCCACCAAAGGGGTTCAAGGACACCGAGCTTCTTGGCGCGGGCGGCTTTGGCCAGGTGTACAAAGGAGTGCTCCGGCAGCGCTCCGGCGGCGGCGAGGTGGCCATCAAGCGGATCTCCGCCGGCACGAGGCAAGGGATGAAGGAGTTCGTCGCCGAGATCGCCAGCCTCGGGCGCATGCGGCACCGCAACCTGGTGGAGCTGCGCGGGTGGTGCAAGCACGGCCAGGACCTGTTCCTCGTCTACGAGTTCATGCCCAACGGCAGCCTCGACGCGCACCTGTTCGGCGCCGCGGGCCGGAAGGCGCCGCTGCTGACGTGGGCGCAGCGATTCGCCGTCCTCGGGGGCGTCGCCCGCGGCCTGCTGTACCTGCACGAGGAGTGGGAGCACGTGGTGGTGCACCGCGACGTCAAGGCCAACAACGTGCTGCTCGGCGCCGACATGGGCGCGCGGCTCGGCGACTTCGGCCTCGCGCGCCTCTACGAGCACGGCGCGAACCCGGCGACGACGCGCGTGGCGGGCACCCTCGGGTACATGGCCCCGAGCTCACGGTCACCAGCCGTGCCACCACGGCCACCGATGTCTTCTCCTTCGGCGCCCTGCTGCTCGAGGTCGCGTGCGGGCGCCGGCCGGTGGAGCCGCCGAGTGAGGCGACGGACGACGACTCGGACGTGATCCTGGTGAGGTGGGTCCGCGACTGCGGGCTCGAGGGCGACCTGCTGCGAGCCGTGGACCCGGAGGCTGGAGGGGTGCTACGACGAGGGGGGAGGCGAAGCTGGTGCTCTGGCTTGGCCTGATGTGCAGCCAGGCTCGCCCGGAGGCGAGGCCCAGCATGCGGCAGGTTTGCCGGTATCTGAGCGGCGAGGAGGCATTGCGGGAAGATGCGGCGGTGCTCGTTTTCACCGGCGCCGACTCGGTGCAGTTCATCGGGTCGTCGCTCTCCATAACGTGGTCCTCCTCCGGCGGTACCATGTCGGCCGGCTCTCTGCATGGTGGTCGGTGAACCACTACTATCGTATAGAAAGTTGTTAGGGTGCACACATCGTGGTGTTTTTTCGTGGATGTACAGATAGGCAGGTACCGTGTGGCTGTTGCGTTTATGTACACAAGTTTGGCTCTAACGCCTTCTGTCCCCTAGGCCTTAGTGAAGGTGTACGGTGTTCCAGGATCAGAACTGGCTAGAGTATGACTACTGAACATACATAGTAATAGCACTATCAATAGTTGTTGAAGAAAGAGTACACCGACAGTTTGCCCTAGATGGGAACAGATACTGAATGTGCAGTACTCACAGTTTTATGTGACAATGAACTGACACTGAATGAAGCTGACTACTCCATGGTACTTTGATTTGTATTGTGTTGGGCACTTAATCTGCAACATATGTCCTCAGAGATTTTGCCACTGCAAATTTGTGTTTATGACTTTATGCTCAAATCCGTGAAATAGAATAATTTTGCCATGGTGAAATCTCCATTTGGATTAATTCAGAATCCAAATGAACCACCACTTCAGCATAAAAAGAATAAGGTGATTCATCTGAGCCACCACTTCAGCACTCAGCAAAAACTGAAACACGGGATGGTGCAGTCAAGCTAAACGAAGAGAGATTACAGCATCTGAAGTTTTGAACCATGACTTCAGCAAGAAGGAAAAACTGAAGGGTGTCATATGTCAGTCATGGCAAAAGAAAAGGAACTGATATAACAGTAACCAAAAAAAAAAAAAAAAAAAAAAAGGAACCTACAGGTTAATGCAAATAGTGGTGGTATTTTAGGCTTGCGCCCAAGTGCTTCAGGAAGAGAGAGCTTTCTCAAGTACTCGTAGTTTTTTGAGCTCGCTGCTCTATGGCATTAAATAAGATCGATTTCTGTTAACCACTTAACCTAAAACAGGACATCGGGTGTTATGAAACTGTAAGGTTGTGTACATGGCTTATGCTCCCTCTGTGAAATAGACTAACTTTCCACATAATCTCCATTGGATTCAGTCATAACTTCAAGGCATTACTGGAGTGGATCCGTCTGAACTCTGAACCACGACTTCAGCAAGAAGGAAAAACTAACTGTAACGGATGCGCTACAGTCATGGCAGAAGAGAGGTTACAGCAACAATCAGAAAAGAAAGAAACCTCCACAGTAATGTATAGAGTGATGTGTGAGATCAGGTCAAAGGAAGAAGAGGCTTCAGCTTTCTCAACACACTATATTATCATAATCACTGAAAGGCCAATTCCATTAACTAAAGCAAATTGCATAGGGAGTAAATTTAACGCTCCGTCCAATGCTGTGGTCTAAATGGAAAGGCTCCACTATATTATCATAATCACTCAAAGGCCATTTCTGCTAACTAAAGCAGGATAAATCTAACACAGTCAAATGCTCTGGACTAAATGGAAAGGTTCCACTATATTATCATAATCACTCAAAGGCCAATTCCATCAACTAAAGCATAATGCACAGGGAGTAAATTTAACGCCCAAGTCCAATGCTATGGAAATGGAAAGGCTGTCCAGCAAACAACTCCAGGAGATCACTACAGAATTGGCTTCTAAGAAGATCCAGCAGAGTAAAAAAAAGGTCATCAGCAACACTAGGATTTTTAGTATTTGTCTATGATAGCATGTACAACTAACAGTCGGAACTATTTCATTACAAAAATATCATGTATGTTTCGAGCTATGATGGATTTAGACCATAATTAGTTTGTGATTCCAGAAAGCAGCAAAACAGATAATGACACTGCATGTTAAATTCCAACTTTTAGTTCAAGTATTGTCAGTATGGATTGCCTAAGGTCAATGAACACTATCTGAAGAGAATACCAAGTTGCAAAACAGCACCATCCTGTGTGGGTCATTCAAACGATTCTTTATTCAAACATTTAGACCATAATTTCTTATTCATATTACATGATACAGATAAAGTACAAGGAATAGCTCTATCCACTTCAACCTACACTTAAAAAAGAGCCTCCAGACCTAGTACTACAAGGTATTAGGTATAGATCTTTGCGCCATATCATGTTCACCAACCATAGATGAAAAAGATTCAGGAATAGAATTCCTGAGACGAAAAACAAAAGAGCAGTTTGGAGGGTTAACTAAACATACAACTTTATATCTTACCATTGAGATTTTTCTGGAGAACATCCATCACAGAACCAAAGTCAGCCTTCACACTGATCGGTGGATTAGCATACTGGCAAACCATGTCCTTGATGTTTTTGTCATGGTAGTCGATCTTTGACTGCGTGAACTTCAGTCCATGAGCTGTGCTAACAACCACAGTGCGGTCATTAGGCCCAATTATACGCTGATCCCGGAGCTTAAACAAAGCAGCAAGTGCAACCCCAGTATGTGGGCAGGCAAACATCCCAGTGCGGTCAGCAAGCGCCATTGCATCCATTAGCTCCTCCTCTGTAGCCTCCTCCACAATACCATCAGTAGCCTTCAAGCGCGACCACCGCCGCGGTCAACAGATACAGGATCACCAATCTGTATTGCAGATGCAAATGTAGTTTCAGCAACTTGTGGCTGAAACTCAGTCCAGCCTGACTTGTAGTACCGGTACAACGGATTTGCATTTGCAGCCTGTGCACAGACAAGCCTTGGCACACGATCAACAAGTCCAAGAACGCGGCACATCTCAAAGCCCTTGTAGAATGCATAGATATTCCCAAGATTGCCTCCTGGAACAATGACCCAGTCCGGCACCTGCCAATTGAACTGCTGCAATATCTCGATGGCCGCTGTCTTCTGCCCCTCGAGGCGAAGCGAGTTGAGCAATTGGCAAGGTAGATTGGCAGCTCCGCAGTCACCTCGCGAATGAGCCGCATGCAGCCATCAAAATCAGTGTCCAGGAGAGCACGGTGGCGCCGTTGGCGATTGGCTGGATGAGCTGCTGCAGCGAGATGCGGTCCGCTGGGAGGAACACGATGGCGGGGATCCCCGCGGCCGCGCAGTAGGCCGAGAGCGCGGCGGAGGTGTCTCCCGTGGACGCACAGCCGACACCGTTGATGGGGCGCGAGAGCGGCGCGCGGCGGAGGCGGTTGACCTGACTGACGAGCACGGTCATGCCGAGGTCCTTGAAGGAGCCGGTGTGGGAGATGCCACAGTGCTTGACCCAGAGGTCGTTCATCCCGCCGAGGTGCTCGCGGCCGAGGCGCTCGGCCCAGAAGAGGTTGGAGTTGCCCTCGAAGAGGGAGACGATGTGGTCGGAGTCGATCTCGGGGAGCACGAACTCCTTCTTGGACCAGACCCCCGAGCCGTAGGGCCAGGCGGTGCGGCCGACGCGGGAGTCGAAGAGGTCGCGCCAGTAGGGCCCGGGTAGCGCGCCAGCGCCTCCATGTCGTGGCGCACGTCGAGGAGTCCCCCGAGCTGGAGCGGTAGACCACCTCGTCCAGCGAGTAGCGCTCGTTCGGGTCCCCGCCGGGCGCCGGCGGGAAGGGCTCGTACCAGGCCGAGAAGCCCTGCGCCGGACCCCGGAGCCGCGCCGCCTCCTCGCGGATGTTCTCCTCCGCTGGGCGGCGGTGCTTCGTGGCCGTCGTGTCGGAGGAGGCGCAGCGCGGCGCGCGGCTGGGGTTGGGGCTGGCGCGGGAGGCAGGCGGAGGTGGGAGCCGGCGGTGGGCCCCCGCACGGATGGTTGGCGGGTGGGGTGGGAGAAGAGGAGGGACAGGGGAGGAGGCCGCGGTGGAGGTCGCCATGGTGCGTCGAGGCTTGGCGGCGCGGCGGCGAGATTGCTGAGAGGATGGGGAATGGGGGCGCGGGACCGGGGGAGCGGGCGCTGGTGACGTGGACGAGGGTTTTAGGCTTTTGGAGAGGGGAAGGAAGTCGTGGTGGTCGGTCGGTCAAGACATTAATTAGCGGCAAATTGTCGAGGGCCCGATGCGTTCGGCCCGGTTCCCATTTCTCTCCGTTACGAGAATCTCACGTTGGGCTCAGCTCAGCTGAACGCACGTCGTGTCACGCTGGAGGTTGGCTCAGTGCTCAGTGCTCAAGTGACGCTTTCAAGTGCTCAAGGGGCGAACCGTCGTAAATTCGTAACCGCACAGAGTAGCTATTTTAGCTGGCAATTACCTTATTTTCGCGTGGTTTTCAAGGAGTGAGTATAGCCTATCCTTTATGGAAAGCATCCAATCATCCATCGCATGTTCAGAACGTGGAGAATCGAGGGCGAGAGGACGAGCGCTGCCCAAGGATTTTGGATGCGGATTTTGCATGGGCCCGTTGAACCATCGAGGCCACCACAAAGGTTCACATCAGAGGATGTGATATCATAAAAGCATACTCCATTACTCCGTATTCCTGGATGGAGGATGATGTATCACGCTCTCTAAAGGTTAGGAGGCTGCCACCAACTGTTGCCAACCCAGCACGAGCAAAAATGCAAATACTGTTGAAGAGAGTAGACAACATAACGAACGAGCAACATTGATGGCTCAAAAAAAAGTACGTAGAAGCTGAAACTAGGCGCTAAACAGAGTGACGATTTTGAGTACATGGTTTTTTTTTTTTCCTTCAAACTTTCAAATTTGCACGCAACATATGAAATCAAGAAGGTACAGTAGTATATAATACAGAAGAATGTTATGGGATCATGGATTCGCAGTTACTAACACAGTATGCTCTAATTAAACACTTCAGCTGGAAGATGGCTAACGTGCAAATGATGAATCAGGTGAAGCTGACTGCAGTGTGACTTGCTGCAGTTCCAATCTCGATTCTCTTTGGCATGGGAATTAAGTCGAACACTGAAGTTTATGGGGGTCCATCATCTGTTTAGCATTTCGGATGACTGTGCAGTGTTCACGTAAGTTGCGCTCTTGTTGAATCCTTCAAGCACCATTATTCTCACTGCCTCCAAGCCCCTATGCAACGCGAAATCAAGCTGCAAAAAGAGATCGATTTCGTTACCTTTTCTTATCTCCACATGGATCAAATATAACATCCAATTATGTTGTTTGCTAAATTGGATGAACCAGAATATCTGTAAGGCCATCATAGTGAAAACCTCTTCTTGCTCTTTCTTGTTAAAAGGCCTCAGAACAAAATTTGCAGGATCCATCTTCCCGGGTGGTCGTCCAATGCCTGCAAAATATGATTGCAGGAATGTTCATTCTAGGCAGCTGAAGAGGAAAGGAGTGAGAAGGGGCATACCGATTCTTAGGCGTGGAAAATCACGGCTTTGTTTCAAATGGTTGACGATGCTTCTCATCCTGATGGTGGCCAAATGGTAAGTATAGAAAAAGGGAGCGATAAAACTACAAATGAAGTTGTTGCCAAAGTTTTAATGCTGCTCTGCTGCATTTTGTAACAGGTAGCAGGTCGGTACTTTATAATCAAGTTTCTAAACATCAATGTATAGTTGTTACTGTGTTGACGAACAGCAATGCATCATTTTATCAAATATCTTTCTATTGGATGAGCTTGAGACTATGGAACAATTATCTGCCTCCAAAACTATGTGGTCTTCATCAGAATTTGTATTAGAAAGAACACTGAAATAATGACTAATAAGCTATACATGAAACAGGTATCAGAAAGTAGATGAGAAATGGAGTACCCATTATGTCCTCCATGCCCACCCTTTGGCAGCAGGCGCAGTTTTGCAAAGGGTAAATCCAGATCATCATACATCTGCAGAGAAGAAAAGAACGTGTTCTAGTTAATAGTGATTTTGCAAGGCGACAATGACATTTATAGTGATCTGTTATGAAATGCAGCTAGTGAAGAGTAAACATTTACCACAACGACTTGATTAAGTGGTATTTTGAAATATGAAACCAGCTGCCCCACCTATACATAACTCAATCTGTGTAAAAAAAGATACAAAAAAGGAACAATACTACAATAGCATTCAATGTGTCACTGGAATCATTGTACTTACAGACTCACCGCTTGCATTCATAAAGGTTTGTGGCTTGGCAAGCATAATAGGTGCATCACCGATGCGACCTGGATAATGAATCAATTTTAGTGAAGAATGCTTTCAAGAATGCATGGAATTACAAAAGAATTAATAATGCATCTACTTTATGTTCAATATTCAGTTATAGACAGGGACGTCCCTACAGGAGTGCAACCTCTGCAACAGCAAAGGTGCCTCCGTTTTCCAGGGGCCCCAAAATCCAAAGTTGCAGCCATCAGTCCTATTAATCTTATAAAAAATTCTAGCAAGTAGCCAAGTACTATACATCACAAAGCCAAAACCCCAAGTGGAAGCATTGTTTCCAACCCCGCAGCACTTGTTCGACTTTCATCTTCGACTTTTCTTCCCAATCTTGATCAGCGTCTGCCGTCTCAGCATGGGTGATGGGCCATATGTGTCAGCGTGAAGCTATGTCGCTGTCTGTTGTGAGGCCATGGACAGTGTCAGGAGTAGGACATGTTGCTTGCTGCAGGCTGCTCATGGCCTGGTGCTGGTCCACCTTACTTGACATGCTGAGCAAAGGGCAGCAAGTGCTGAGCTGGACTGCTCCTTTTCTTCTCTTCAATTGTACTCAGTATTTTGTATGAACTAGTGAATTCGTACTAGCTTGTTTGTTCCCTGATGTATATATAATGCATATCCCTTAATTTTGGTTTTGTATCTTACATATTCATGTGTAAGAGAACTTGTCAGGGCATCCAGTGTTAAGATCAAAAGCATTTCTTCTGCGAATCAGTCTAGGAAAATATGATTTAAATTACCAAGCGTAAAGAACAGAGAACTTAATATTAGAAAGGAGCTATGGATAGGTCATGCAACCAAGAGTTAAATCTGTAAAATTCTTGATTGCTGCAATGTAATACAGTATTTTATTATTCTACTTTGGTAAGTTGCTAGGGCATATTTAGAATTTAGCGAAAAGGTCCCCATTTATGCTAAGACATCCCTCATTATAAGAGTATCTGAAGGCCACATGTAGACTGCAACTGCTGTAAAAACTCTTTCAGGTCACGACCAATTTAATTGCGTAAGGAAGTGAAAAAAGAATTGGAACACAGTTTAGCTCTTGAAAATATTCTATCAAGATTAACATTACAAACTTCAACACGTGCAATACTTCATGTAAAGAAAAAATATTTTGGTGTGATCGTTACCTTTTCCAACCATTGCCTTGAACTGCATACTGCTCAGAGATATACCCTCCGCTTCTGCTATAACATCGATCATCTCGAATCCAACCTGAGAATAATTAGATATGACCTCAAATTCTCAACTCCGTACAAAGACTGTACATTGGAGTTTCTATTTTTGAATTATAACAGTACACAATAAAGTCCTCTGGGCACAAGAGAAAATCTGCTCTCTAACTACAAATCATACATTTTTCAACACATTGGTTGAAACTTTTGTATCACAATCTGATTCCATCTTTATTCATTTGGAATTTTGCATTGCTTTTTGTTTATTTCAAGCAGCCCACTTAATCAGTTATGGTGTTATTCGATCACGGGCCTTTTAGAAACGTGATACAGCTCCCATACAAGGGTTATCTATTAGGTCCCTATCAATTAACGTTGTTGATCATTCCATTCCCACGCTGAACCAAACAAAACGAGGAATCATCCATTTTGGAATCGGTAACTGTGTGCACTGATTACATTTGCGTTTCCATTTGCATTTCTGAACCAATCAGCACCTAGTGTTTCCTTTTTAGCGTTTCTATCTCATTCTGTAACAACAAGAAACCAAGTCGACGAATCAAGTTTCAGATTTGCATATACCCTTTGTTTACATCCTTAATATCTACTAGTACATTTCCATACCTTTCAACCTTTGTCTTCAAAAGTTTAAGACTCCAGAATTTAGGAGTTCCCACTGTGGAAAACGGCAGCTCTAACAACGAACGGGGTAGGTAAGGCACTTACGTTGTGGCGAGTTCCTGGTACACCTTTCCGGGGTTACCCAGCCCGACGAAGAGCCACGGCTTCCGCGCACCGCCGTCGCCTGTGCCCGCGGCTGATGAGGAGGCTGCCCGACAGGCGAAGGAGGATGCTGGGACGCATCTTGTCCTTGCGCGGTGGTGTGAGAAAAGAGAGATGGAAGCCGGGACGCCGACGCCGAGGCGCCAGCAGAGAGCAGCCGCATCGCCGTCGCTGCCGCCGCCGCCGCAGCGCCGCTGGTAGGAGATTTTACTAGCTCAGCCCGACGGATGGACGGGCTAGGATTGTCACACTGGGCTTCATAGCTTAAGGCTTTAGGGACAGGTTGGGCCGGCAGCCCAGCTATCATTGTTTTGTTATTACTTAATTTGAAATTAGTTTTTGCACAAAAAACAGTAATTTGACATTAGCTTTGCTATTTTTTTTGAAATTACCAAAATATATATAGTTTTGAAAACATGGGAAACAAGGCTGTATTTCTAAATATTATGAATATCCAAATAGTTTCTAATAAAATCATAATGAACTATAAAATTTTACTACTAAATTTTAAATGCATATGGATTTACATGAAAAACAAGGTTCACGGTATATGGAATATATATATTCTCAAAGCATACCCCTAATGGTTGGAATATATAAACTTTACCTTCTCACCCTTTCAGCAAGCGGGAGGAGACCTTTTTAAAAAATTCTTCTCATCTGAAATGTATTCTTTTGGGTGTTGGATTACATATCATTCTTCTTTGATCATAATAGTTACTAACTTTCTCATATTTAGGCATGCATCTCCACCAGTTTACCAATAATCTATACCTAATATGTATCGGTAATGCTCTACTTAGGCGTCCTAATCTAATAGGGCGGCGTCTAATGGCCCAGGCCCTAAATCAGCTGCTTCATGCACTCCGCCTCTTACTATTCGCTCGACGCGTCTCCTCCACTTCACTCATTCTCTATCTCTCCTTCCTCTTCCCTCCACTCCTTCTCCACCACGCATGCTTTCCTCGCCGCTTGCCCGCCGCTGCTCCCGGGCGCCCGCCGACCATGCGGCCGCTCCCCTACCGGGCGTGGCGCTCTCCCAACCACGGCGGCGAGCTCCACGCACGCACGGCGACTGGCCGCCGCTCCACGCGGCGTGGCCCGTTGTCCTTCCCGACGGGGAGCCCCCAAAAACCGGTGCGCCGCTCGAGGCCCACCGCGGCCGGGCCTCCCAACCGCGGCCTCCTTGTCGATCCCCCGATGGCGCCGGCGGCAGTCAGGCCCGCCCCTCCTCCGCCCAGTCGGCCCGAGGCCCCGCCCCACCCCTCTGGCGGCGGCAGATACATGGTTCGCTATTTTTGCCGGTAGCCGGCGGCCTGAGGAGCTTCCTCCGGTACACGGACGGCGACCCTCTAGTGAGATGCGACATTGACAACACCTTAGATGGTGGGACCTCACTCCGGTGGTGAGTGAAGAGCTTTTTAGGCACGCGTCATGGATCCGAGCTCTACTCCTTTCTCCCCCTCCCCTCTCGTGTGTCCTTCTCCCCTGCTCCTCGTCGTCCTCCTACTCCTCTCGGCTTGGATTTAATCCCGGGTGTTTCATAGTTTTTTTCGAGACCGGGGATATAGCCGTTTTTCATTAAGCGAGAAGGGAATGGTCAATAGACCTACACATATTTGATACAACGGCACGCGGGTAATCCATGGATTACCAACGAGGCCCCGAAACACAAACGAAAGCAAGAACGCGAGGGCGAGAGACCCTCCACCTAACAACCCCGCTAGCCAAGCCTGAGTACTAAAGAAAGCTCAATACCAAGGTAGCCGGTGGCGTCGTTATATAGACGAACGTGATTCCGAGTGCTCCTCCGAAGTCACCGAGGGACTAGGACCACGAGCGAGAAGCACCGCCATGAAGGCACACCTCCGAGTCACTTAGGCAGACCACGGGAGGAGCACCGACATGAGGACACCCTCCCGAGTCCCGTGAGTTCTAGGACCACGCAAGAGCACCGGCGGCTATGGCAAATGACAAACACCAACTAGGACTAACCGGTAAGGAGCAAAGAAGAAGCACAACCAGTCGTAGCACGACGAAAGGCGACGATAACGTGCAATGGCCTCGCCTAAGCCAATCAGCGCCAAAAACCGATGAGATGCACGACGTCGCCAGAAGTGACTCGACGCCGCAGGCGCTCACGACGCCATCCCACGATGGTTTTCACCGCATCTCCCCGAGGTGAAGGGATTCACCGCCGCCCACCCTCCCCACACCACACCACGGGCGAGTGCAACATCGAGCATACCCGCCACCATCGCCACCTTTGACGACGTTGGAGGTTGCTTCGAACTAGCCGCCGCCGGCCGCTAGCCATTGCAGGCGCAACCATTGGCGAGGAGGGCACACGAGCTCGTAAAAACAACGCCTGCAAGAAGGATGTGGCGCCCATGCGGCCACCGCTGCTCGCTTCAGCAGAGCCGACAGCGAGCTTTCACCGAAACCGTGTGTCAACCGTCGCATCACCGGAAAAGCGAACCGCCGAGGTGCCAGGCCTCGAACCTCGACACCGTGAGGGCCCACCGCGATTAAACCTCCATGGCCGCCACGCCAAGACGCTGGGCCGGCGAGGTGGGGGACGGCGGTGCGTAGTGCAACATCGAAAGCATACCGACCACCATCGCCACCATGACGACGTTGGAGGTTGCTTCGAATCCCGCCGCCTACGCCACGTAGGCGCACGGCATAGGCGGCACACGATCTGTAAACAACGCCTGAAGGAAGGGGAAGATGCCCTAAGGCAGACACTGCCTGAGGGCCGTGAAGCCACCCGAAACTAAACCGCCGCATCACCAGAAACGAACGCCGAGAGGGGGGGCTCCGAACTCCGACACTGTGAGGGGCCCACCGGGCGATTAACCTCCATACGCCGCCAAGACGCCAAGGCGCCTAAAGGGGTGGGGAGGACAGGGGGAACGCAAGATCCGGGCCCAGAGCCCGAACTGCCGCCCCCCCTCGCCCAAAGCCGCCGGAGGTCGCCGGAGCGCAGCCGCAGCCCGAGGGACTCGGGAGGACAGAGGAGGCACAGATCCGGGCCGAGGCGCCCGGATCCGCCACCCCAGCCCGCGAGGGTCGACCGCCGGAAGTTCTCGTGGAGGGGGCATTGGGAGCTTGGGGTGGGAGACGGCGAAGGACGACGGTACCGCTTTGTTGGGCGCACGCTGCCGTCATTGCCGCAGCGAGCGGTGGCGGCGACGGCGGCCGGAGGGAGGTCGGGGGTTCGGGGCCTTTGGCGCGGGGCGCTGCGCCGCAGTCGCCTCACGCTGAGCGACGCTGGGGCCTGCTCGTCCGTGGATTCGACAAAGAAGCCTGTGTGTTTCAATAGTGATCTCAGGTTGTTGCAAGAAGTTTCAAGTGATGTTGCAAATGTTTATGGCTTCCGACGTCATGGTTTTCTTTCAAATCTCTCTCGTTGTTGTAATGGTTCTCCAGTAGATGTTGCATTTGTTTCCATCATTTGTTGCATCACATCTTTTTGAGATGTTTCGCCTCTACGCAATCCCATGTTGCACTAGCTTATACCGTGTTGTTGCAACAACTTATTCTCAGTTCTTGCCGCAGTATTTCACAAATCGATGTTGCAAGATTGGTCGAATCGAACGAATCGATGTTGCAGCTTATGTTTTGAAGGCATTTTTGGTGTTTAGAGCCATATTTTGGGTGTTTCATCTATTTTCTTTTTGATGTTTACCCAAGTGTTTCAAGCGGTTTGTTGCAAAAAAATGAGATGCATGTGGGAACGGGGAGGGTATGAGAAGTCCTCGTGTGAGTGTGGACGATTTGAGCGACATCCGGGTAGGGGGCGATAGGGGTGTTCTGGTGAGGATAGGGTGAGGGCGTGAGCGGGATCCGTGCGAGGTTGGCAACACGAGCAACTTCCCAAGGCGGTGCAGGCCTACTTGAGTGCTCGCCGCAACACCTTAAACATGTTTTTTTTTTATCCTAACACGGAACGTTGTTCGACCGGGCTCGTTAAGCTGCGCTGCAGCACCGTCCGATGACTAGCTAGTTAATTAGCGTAGGTGGGCGGGCGGGCGTCCGATGGAAAATTTTCCATAGGGCGTCCGGCGTCAAAGCGCTACCCAATATGTATGTATTGGGGTAGCCCAATATTATTTTGTGAATATTGGAGGAGTTGTTGTATAGCGGTACCCCAATATATCTTCCCCAATACCCATATGGAAGATGGGTGACCACATAGTTGAAAAGTGATGGTTGAGTGATTCCCATGGTATTGGAGGAGATACTCCTTCTCCTTTTATTTGGGAGATGTGAGAAATATTGGTGACCGACCAAAAAAAAAGAGAGAGAGGTATGGGGATTGCTGAAGCAAGAAAAAAGCAATTAGTTTTTCCTCAATATGACAACTTTATGGGAATGGAGAGGTATCGGTGAACTGTTGTAGATGATCTAAGCGCACTCAATTTTTGTCTCAATTTTTTGTCTACCGGACCAACCATTTTTCTTACTTCTTCCGTCTTTATTAAGCAACCAACTATAGACTCTTCCTATGCTACACAAATTGTTTTTAGAGACATACATCTCCCTTTTAGATAGAGACAACTTATATGAAAATGCATCTCTAAAATTGGTTTTAGAGATGATCTTCAGAAAAAATGGATTTTTAAAAAGTGACCGGCAAACCCAACAACCTTTGCTAAAAAAAGTTTAAGGGCATATTTGGAGCATAGGAATGCAAAATAGAGGAAAGTAAAAGAATGTAGGAATAGGTTGAGTGAAAAGTGAAAAACTATAAGATTACAAAACACAAGAATAAATATTATGATGTGTTTGGATTGCAGGATTAAATACTGCAGGATTCTGCTTCAATCTACCAACACACTGACAAATAACACGGTGGGTCCTAACAGGCGTGGTGGGTCTTAACAGCAGTAGACCGGCATTTTTGTGCTTTGCATCGGTCATCCGCAAAGGAAAGAAAACAAAGAGATGGAGGTGGATGTTTTATTTCATGCCTTTTGCACATCAAACATCCCCTTTCCAAAGGAAAGGATTTCAGCATTCCTTCGTTCCTAACGCATCCATGCCATTCCTTTCCTTTGGAAAATTTTCTTCCAATATTTCTTTGAAAAACCTTTGATCCAAACAGGCCCTAAAACATCTATAATATATCTGGGATTTGATAGCTAAGAAAGTGTGACACACTATTGTTGTGATCGTGAACCAAATAGCCATGTACCAAACCGTGACATAAATAGCGTATGAAGAATCAAACATGCCCGTGATGCTTCACAAATTACAGGAGCCTCCCTTTGTTGCTTTAGCCAATTACATGGAAGATGCACAAGCACAGCAACGCTACGGCTGTCGTTTCATCATGCCCTGGAGGTCTGCATCGGCCCGCCAGAAGTAGGCAGGACGCGAGTCTTCAACTCTTTCACCGTACGTTCCACGTCGTCGTTGCCGGTTTGCAATTAGTCGGTGAGTTCCATGTACGCTTTCTCTGATCTCTGTACTCCCATCCCTCTCAAGTACAGTAGTTAACTGAAACGTATTTAGCATGTATGATTGAGATTTGAGACGCTATTTTTTAGTTACTTGCGTTCAGGCTCAACCTTTAATTTCCAATGTTTGAACCCGTCAAATGGTTCTAGTTCTATCTTGTGTGTATCGGTCCATGTTCAGGTTAAGTACACGATGACTTGAGTCATGCGTCCCGTGTGGTTTGGGTGGCTTGGACGCTCCTGGATTCAGTCCCATCGCTTTCATCCCGGCGAGTACGCTTGGAGCTGCCGTCTTCAGTCCAGTAGCTTTCCTGATTCCCTCGGGCTTCAGCCGACTATTGATTCCTGGCTGGCGGCTCCAACACTCAAGTCTTCGTGAGTCTTTTTTGTTTTCGAATCGAGTCTTCGTGAGTCCTGTCACTTCATTTCTTCATTCCTCTTAGGACGACGACTAGACTAACCTTTGATTTCAGCAATTCGTTCATATTACTGCTATTAGTTTTGTTTGGCAAGGTCAGATATACTGCTAGCTAGCGCTCCACGACTACGACCTTCACCGCGCAGCAGTGCAGTTCGTCCATCCAGAAGCATCAGGTGAGTCTTCATGCCGGATTGCCGGTCCTCCCCCATGGAATTCTGCAGTTCTTCAGAAAGACACTTATAAGTGCGTGCCATCGTGCACAGCTTTCATTCATTGCCAGTGTTTGCCACCAGCTCCCCCCACACAGCCGCACCTCGGCCAGCTCTCGTTTCTCCGGTGGTCTCTCCACCACCATGGCTCTCAGTCTCCTCCACCTAGCCTTGCTAATGACGTCCTCATCACTGCTCACGCCCCGGCACCACCAGCGCTGGTCTCAGCATCCAACGCGCGGCCATGGCCGCGGCGGACCTCTCGGCCCTCCTCGCCTTCAAGGACAGGCTTTCCGACCCTGGCGGGTGTCCTCCGCGGCAACTGGACGGCCAGCACGCCCTACTGCAGCTGGGTCGGCGTCTCCTGCGGCCGGGCGCCACAGGCTGCGCCCCACGGCTCTGGCGCCCCCGGGCGCAGCTGGCGGTGCGCTGGCTCCCGAGCTTCGGCAACCTGTCTTTCCTCTCCATCTCAACTCAGCGACGCCAAGGCCACGGGGCACGTTCCAGCCAGTCTCGCACGCTGCCACGCCTCTTTCCCTCGACCTCTCCAAAGAATATCTCGGCACCGTCCCCGGCCTCGCCGGCAACCTCACCGCGGCTGAGATCCTCAGCCTCGCTCCAACAACCTCACCGGTCAAATCCCACACGAGCTGGGCAATCTCCAGAGCATTGGGTTTTCTCATTCTCCAGTAGGGAATGACTTGAGCGGGCCGATAAAACCAGGGCTTGTTCAACGGAACGTCTCAGTCTCAGCTGAGCTTCTTGAGCCTTGCATACAACAGCCTGACGGGAACATTCCTGACGCCATTGGTTTTCTTCCAAACCTTCAGTTCCTCGAGCTATCGAGGAACCATCTTTCAGGGCAGATCCCATCCTCACTGTTCAACATGTCCAACCTGCTAGGGCTGTACCTTTCCCAAAACAATCTCTCGGGACCGGTGCCACCAGACAACCAGAGCTTCAACCTCCCCATGTTGCAAGACGTGTATCTCAACAAAACGAGCTCGCCGGCACGGTGCCACTGGGCTTTCGGGCGTGCAAGTACCTGCAGCAGTTTGTTCTGGCATACAACCGCTTCACCGGGTGGGATACCGCTGTGGTTGTCAGCCTTGCCGGAGTTGAAGAGGATCTCCCTAGGTGGTAACGACCTTTCTGGCGAGATCCCTGCCGTCTTGAGCAACATCACCGGCCTCACCGCACTTCCAGACTTCACCACGGCTGCACGGGGAGATCCCGCTGGAGCTGGGCCGGTTAGGCGCAGCTGCAGTGGCTCAACCTCGAAATGAACAACTTGACAGGTACCATCCCGGCCTCCATCAACAACATGTCTATGATCTCCGTCCTTGACATATCCTACAACTCCCTGACTGGACCTGTGCCACGAAAAATATTTGGGGAATCTCTTACCGAGCTCTACATCGCTGAGAATAAGCTCAGTGGAGACCTCGGTTTCATGGCCGACCTATCAGGTTGCAAGAGCCTCAAATACATCGTCATGGAAAACAATTACTTCACCGGTAGCTTCCCCAGCTCTATGATGGCCAACCTCTCCTCCCTTGAGATCTTTTCGGGCATTTGAGAACCAAATAACAGGACACATCCCTAACATGCCGAACAGCATCTGCTCATGGATCTTCGTGACAATCGATTAACGGGGAAATTCCACAATCAATCACGGAAATGAAGAATCTCAGAGCTCTTGACTTGTCTAGCAATATGTTGTCTGGGATTATCCCCGTGGAGACATCGGCAAATTGACAAAGTTGTTTGGCTTGGGCCTGTCCAACAACAAACTCCCACGGCCCTATACCAGATAGCATTGGAAACCTTAGTCAGCTACAGGGGTTAGGACTATCAAATAACCAGTTCACTTCAGCAATACCCCTGGGGCTATGGGGTCTTGAGAATATTGTGAAACTTGACCTGTCTCAAGAATGCCCTGAGCGGCTCTTTTCTCTGAAGGTATTGAAAATCTGAAAGCAATTACTTCTATGGACCTTTCTTCCAACCAACTCCATGGCAAAATACCACTTTCACTGGGAGTACTTAATACACTGACCTACCTTAATTTATCAAAGAACATGCTCCAAGATCAAGTACCAAATGCAATTGGCAACATGCTAAGTAGCATGAAAACATTGGATCTTTCGTACAACTCCCTGTCTGGTACAATTCCAAAGTCCTTGGCCAATCTCAGCTATCTCACAAGCCTAAATCTCTCTTTCAATAAACTGTATGGACAGATCCCAGAGGGCGGTGTGTTCTCAAACATCACACTACAATCACTGGAAGGGAACACTGCACTATGTGGCATGCCACACCTTGGGTTCCCACGCTGCCCAAATGATGAGTCCAACCATCGCCATCGATCTGGTGTCATAAGATTTATACTTCCAAGTGTTGTAGCAGCCACTGTAATAGGAGCTTGCTTGTTCATCCTGATCAGAACTCATGTCAACAAGAGGTCCAAGAAGCTGCCGATCGCTAGCGAAGAGCAAAACAACTACATGACAGTCTCCTACTTTGAGCTTGCCCGTGCCACAAATAACTTCGACAATGATAACCTGCTAGGAACCGGAAGCTTTGGCAAAGTATTCAGAGGCATACTGGATGATGGGAAAATAGTCGCGATAAAAGTCCTGAACATGGATCTGGGAAAGAGCCGCTATGAGCTTTTGATGTTGAGTGCCGTGCACCGTGTATGGCTCGACACGAAACCTGGTTAGGATACTCACCACCTGCTCCAATCTTGACTTCAAGGCCTTAGTGCTCCCATACATGCCAAATGGGAGCCTAGATGAATGGCTGTTCCCCTAGTAACCGTCGTGGGCTAGGATTGTCCCGGAAGGATGAGCATCATGTCAGATGTGGCTCGCACTGGCTTACCTTCACCATGAGCACCTGGAGGCAGTCCTGCATTGTGACCTCAAAGCCAAGCAATGTGTTGCTTGATGAAGACATGACGGCTATGTTGCCGACTTCGGCACGCAAGGTTGCTGCTAGGCGATGATACTTCCATAGTCTCAAGGAACATGCATGGAACAATTGGTTATATGGCACCAGGTATGCAGTATAACTGTCTGCAACTTCGACAATGGTAACATGTAGGAACTAGAAGCTTTAGCAATGTCTCTGTTTGTGCTGCATCACTAACAATGACTCTGTTTGTTTATTTTGCTGTGAACTGATATAACAGAGTATGCTTCAAGCGGCAAAGCGTCAAGAAAGAGCGATGTTTTCAGCTATGGGATAATGCTTCTGGAAGTCGTCACGGGAAGAAGCCCACCGACACCATGTTCAGCGAAGAGCTAAGCCTGAGAGAGTGGGTCAGCCAAGCTATTCCGTCAAGACTTGCTCGTAATAGGTGGACCATAACATCCTTCTTCCAGACGAGGAGGAGGCAACAAGCAGTGCAGATTTCCAACGCGCCCGGGCTGGTCATCATCTTGAAAAAGGATCTCCAAGCGCCTGGAGCTGCCTAGCGCAGATATTGGACCTGGGTTTACAGTGCTCGTGTGACTCGCCTGAGGAGAGGGTGTGTCGATGAAAGATGTGGCTGCTAGGCTCGCACGGATCAGAGAGAGTTTACTATCCTCCAGATGATGATTTGGTATGCAACTGAAGGCAGCAACGGATGCATGGCGATTGAGCAGGCACCTGCAAAATGCTACTGAGAGTTAAATCTGTAAATTGATTGCTGCAATGTAATACAGTATTTTATTATTCTACTTTGGTAAGTTGCTAGGGCATATTTAGAATTTAGCTTAAAGGTCCCCATTTATGCTAAGACATCCCTGCGTTATAAGAGTATCTGAAGGCCACATGTAGACTGCAACTGCTGTAAAACTCTTTCAGGTCACGATCAATTTAATTGCGTAAGGAAGTGAGGAAAGAATTGGAACACAGTTTAGCTCTTGAAAATATTCTATCAAGATTAACATTACAAACTTCAACACGTGTAATACTTCATGTAAAGAAAAATATTTTGGTGTGATCGTTACCTTTTCCAACCATTGCCTTGAACTGCATACTGCTCAGAGATATACCCTCTCCGCTTCTGCTATAACATCGATCATCTGAATCCAACCTGAGAATAATTAGATATGACCTCAAATTCTCAACTCCGCACAAAGACTGTACATTGGAGTTTCTATTTTCAGATTATACCAGTACACAATAAAGTCCTCTGGGCACAAGAGAAAATCCGCTCTCTGACTACAATCATACACTTTTCAACACATTGGTTGAAACTTTTGTAACATAATCTAATTCCATCATTATTCATTTGCATTGCTTTTTGTTTGTTTCAAGCAGCCCTCAATCAGTTATGGTGTCATCCGATATGGGCGCATGGAGACGTGATACCGCTCCCATACAAGGTTTATCTATTAACGCTGTTGCTCATTCCATTCCCACTCTGAACTAAACAAAACGAGGAATCATCCATTTTGGAATCGGTAACTGTGTGCACTGATTAGATTTACGTTTCCAGTTGCATTTCTGAACCAAACAGCACCTTAGTATTTCTTTTTAGCGTTTCTATCTCATTCTGTAACAAGAAACCAAGTTCGACGAATCAAGTTTCAAATTTGCATATACCCTTTGTTTACATCCTTAATATCTACTAGTACATTTCCATACCCTTTCAACCCCTTCAAAAGTTTAAGACTCCAGAATTTAGGAGTTCCCACTGTGGAAAACGGCAGCTCTAACAACGAACAGGGTAGGTAAGGCACTTACGTTGTGGCGAGTTCCCCTGGTACACCTTTCCGGGGCTACCCAGCCCGACGAAGAGCCACGGCTTCCACGCACCGCCGTCGCCTGTGCCCGCGGCTGATGAGGAGGCTGCCCGACAGGCGAAGGAGGATGCTGGGACGCATCTTGTCCTGGCGCGGTGGTGTAAGAAAAGAGGAGATGGAAGCCGCGACGCCGACGCCGAGGCGCCAGCAGAGAGCAGCCGCATCGCCGTCGCTGCCGCCGCCGCCGCAGCGCCGCTGGTAGGAGATTTTTACTAGCTGGCCCGACGGATGGACGGGCTGGGATTCTCACACTGGGCTTCATAGCTTAAGGCTTTAGGCCAGGTTGGGCCGGCAGCCCAGCTATCATTATTTTGTCATTACTTAATTTGAAATTAGTTTTTACTCAAAACAGTAATTTCAGATTAGCTTTGCTATTTTTAAATTATCAAAATATATATAGTTTTGAGAAAGGAATAAAAGAATTAAACAAGATTTCAACTAAAGAATCATGGACAAAACAGGATATCATGGAAGAATGTTACTGTGCGTGAGCTCCCACAAGTCTTCCATCTTTACAAGATTTGGGGGAGGGAAGCGATGGGGCTTAGGGTTCGGGAAGAGAGATAAAGGAGAGCACGGAATGAGGGGGGGGTTGTTTTGCTCTGTTCTGTGACTCGCGGATCTAAGAATCAAGCAAGCAAATAGTGCAAACAAAACAACAGAACACAACCAACCTTGCAGGCGGTTGCAGTTCTCTCTGCCTCCTTGCGCATGACGTCGAGCACAGAGTCGATAAGCTCGCCTCCCTCGGTGCAGCTAGAGGTCGGAGTTGCCGCCATAGCAGCCCGTGGCGTCGATGCCGTGCTAGGATGGAACAGATCTAGGAGTGAAGAAGAGGGGGCGTCAGGGGAGTGTTTGGGGTTTGGGGGCCTTTGGCGTAGCAGCAATGACGACGTAGAGAAAAGAGAGAGAGAGAGAGGATTGCGGTGCGGTGGGGGTGGGGGGTGGGGACGGGACGGCACGGTGGAGCGACATGGCGCGGCGGACGGGCGGGAGGGAAGAGGGCAGAGTTGAGGGGAGGAGAGGGGGAGGCGGCGTCAGATCGAGGGAAGAGCGTAGAGGCGTCGTCACCACGCGAGACGGACCCGAGTGCTGTGCGGCCTTGCGGCTGGTTCCCAAGAGAAAAAGGCAAGGGACAGGTGTCGAGCACAAAAACGCCACTAATGCTCCGATTGCTGTGTGAGGAGGGATGTCGATCGGCCTTTAATAACCCCGATTGTATGGACAGGTCCCAAAAAGGGCGGCGTGTTCTCAAACATCACACTACAATCACTGGAAGGGAACACTACACTATGTGGCCTGCCACACCTTGGGTTCCCATGCTGCCCAAATGACGAGTCCAACCATCGCCATCGACCTGGTGTCATAAAATTTATACTTCTAAGTATTGTAGCAGCCACCGTAATAGGAGCTTGCTTGTTCATCCTGATCAGAACTCATGTCAACAAGAGGTCCAAGAAGCTGCTGGTCGCTAGCGAAGGCGAAAACAACTACATGACAGTCTCCTACTTTGAGGCTTGCCGTGCCACAAATAACTTCGACAATGATAACCTGCTAGGAACCGGAAGCTTTGGCAAAGTATTCAGAGGCATACTGGATGGGAAAATCGTCGCGATAAAAAGTCCTGAACATGGATCTGGAAAGAGCCGCTGTGCGCTTTGATGTTGAGTGCCGTGCACTACGTATGGCTCGACACAGGAACCTGGTTAGGATACTCACCACTTGCTCCAATCTTGACTTCAAGGCCCTAGTGCCCCATACATGCCAAACGGGAGCCTAGATGAATGGCTGTTCCCTAGTAACCGTCGTGGGCTAGGGATTGTCCCAGAGGATGAGCATCATATATGTCAGATGTGGCCCTGGCACTGGCTTACCTTCACCATGAGCACTTGGGGGCAGTCCTGCATTTGACCTGAAGCCAAGCAATGTGTTGCTTGATGAAGACATGACGGCTTGCGTTGCCACTTCGGCATCGCAAGGTTGCTGCTGGGCGATGATACTTCCATAGTCTCAAGGAACATGCATGGAACAATTGGTTATATGGCACCAGGTATGCAGTATAACTGTCTGCAACTACGGCAATGATAACCTGTAGGAACTAGAAGCTTTGGCAATGTCTCTGTTTGTGCTGCATCACTAACTCTGTTTGTTTATTTTGTGAACTGATATAGCAGAGTAATGCTTCAAGCGGCAAAGCGTCAAGGAAGAGCGATAAGCTCAGCTATGGATAATGCTTCTGGAAGTCGTCACTGGAAGAAGCCACCGACACCATGTTCAGCGAAGAGCTAAGCTTGAGAGAGTGGGTCAGCCAAGCTATTCCGTCAAGACTTGCTCATGTCGTGGACCATAACATCCTTGTTCCAGACGAGGAGGAGGCAACAAGCAGTGCAGATTTCAAGGCGCCGGCTGGTCATCTTGCGAAGGATCTCCCACCAGCGCCTGGAGCTGCCTAGCGCAGATATTGGACCTCGGTTTACAGTGCTCCTGTGACTTGCCTGAGGAGAGGGTGCCCATGAAAGATGTGGCTGCCAAGCTCGCACGGATCAAAGAGAGTTTACTATCCTCCAGATGATGATTGGTCTGCAACTGAAGGCAGCAACGGATGCACGCGATTGAAAATGCTACTGAATCTGAAATGCTTTTGCAGTTTCAGATGGCTCTGCAGATTTGGTGTTCTAGGCTTTATGATTCCAGAGTTCTCACTTCTTGTCCAAAAAAACCCTGTTAAAAATCGTAACTTTTGAGCACGCACGTGTGTGTCTGTAGCTGAATTCGTCTCAGTCGATATGGCTGAGCTGGAGCCAATGGTTTGTTTGTTTGCATTGGTTGCGCCACGTCAATACGTCATCCTCATCCTCTCCGCTCCACTCGTCTCCTGCCGCTGCTGGCTGCTGCCGGTGCCGTTTCTTCTTCTTCCTTCCTCCGGCCGTCGTCCGGCGGACCAAACCAGACCGAATATGGATACGGCCATTGCCGCGTCACTACCAACTCCAGGGGGATGCTGCTGCTGCACGCGCTACTCGCCCAGCTCCAACCCCATCCTGCCTTCCCCGGTGGCGCCACCTGCTCTTGCTCAAACAGCTCATGCTCCCGCCTTCTTCCTCCTCCGGCAACCAGCACCAGAGGCTCCATCCGCCGGCCGCCCTGTCCCCAGCTACTTCCCCTCCACCTCGCCACTCACCCACGCGCGCCTGACCATGACCAAGATGGCGCCGCCTCCGACGACGCCCCTCCTGGCGCTCCTCCGCGCCCATGACACCGAGGCCCGCCTACAGCCTCTTCGCCTCGCAGCCTTCTGCCCTCCCTTCCTCGCCCACCACGGCCTCCCGCCCCTCGCGCAGCTCTCCTTCAACTCCAACGGCCCCGACGCGTTCTCCCGCGCCGCCCGCCTCCTCCAGAGCCTCCGCGCCCGGCGCCCCGACCTCCCCGACGCCAACTCCTCTCCCTCGCGGCCCGCCGCCGCACGCCCCGCGACGCCCGCCTGCCCACTCCCTCCTCCCTCTACATGCTCCGCCAGGCCTCCTGACCGACGCGCGTACACGGCCGCCGTCGCCCGCCTCACGCCGCCAAACAAGGCGCTCCGCCTCGACGCCGTCCTCCGCCACCTCCGCCGCGCGCGCCACCGGAGCTGCTCTCCCTGCCTCCCGACGTGGCCGCATTCAACGCGGCGCTCAGCGCCCCTGCGCCGACGTGCCGGGACCGCCGCCGGTTCCGGCAGCTGTTCGACGCAATGAGCGAGTGGAGCACCGCCGACGCCGACGCGCTCACCTACAACGTCGTCATCACATGTGCGCGCCGGCCGGAAGGACCTCGTCGCGCGCGCGTGCTCGAGGGCATGCTCTCCTCCGGCCTCGCCCCGTGCGCCACCACTTTCCACTCCCTCGTCGCCGCGTTCGTCGGTTTCGGCGACATCGCCACGGCGGAGAGGATCGTGCAGGCGATGCGGAAGAGCGCAGAGACATATGCCTACTGCTCCGGGCCGTCGCTATGGATTGCGACGGCGCGACCGACGGCGTCGAGGAGGGTGCCGCGCTGCTCGACGACATTGTTAGACAGGGACAACACGCTCAGACGATGCTGCCGCTGCCCCCCAAAGGCTTATCCGCCCAACGCCAGGGGTACACGACGCTCATGAAGGGGTACATGAACGCAGGCTGCGTCGACGATGTCGTGGCCGTGCTGCGCGATGCAGCACGAGGCGCGGACGGCGCCCGCAAGCCGGCCGGACCACGTGACTTACACGACGGTGATATCGGCGCTCGTCGGCGCGGGCGACGTGGCGCGCGCGCACGGCGTGCTGGACGAGATGGACGCGGCCGGAGTCCCGGCCAGCCGTGTCACCTACAACGTCCTGCTCCAAGGGTACTGCCAGCAGCTGCAGATGGGCAAGGCCAGGAGGTCTTCGAGGAGATGGTGGCGGGCGCCGCAAGCATCCAGCCCGGCGTGGTGACGTACAACACCCCTCATGGACGGGTGCGTGCTTTCATGACGACAGCGCGGGCGCGCTGGCCTTGTTCAACGAGATGCGGTCACGGGGCACGCGCCGTCCACGGTGAGCTACACGACGCTGATGAAGGCGTTCGCCGTGTCGGGGCAGCCCAAGGTGGCGCACAAGGTGTTCGAGGAGATGGGCCAGGACCCCCGTGACGGTGACAGGGCGGCGTGGAACATGGTGGAGGGCTACTGCCGGGTGGGGCAGGTGGAGACGGCGAAGCAGGTGGTGGAGAGGATGAAGGAGCGCGGCGTGCAGCCGGACGTGGCGACGTACGGCAGCCTGGCCAAAAGGCGTCGCGACGGCGCAAGCCAGGGAGGCGCTGGTGCTGTGGAACGAGGTGAAGGAGCGGTGCCTGGAGGAGGCCGACGAGGAGCTGCTGGGGCGCTGGCGGACGTGTGCTCAGGGCGGCCTTCTTCAAGAAGGCGCTGAGATCGTGGCGTGCATGGAGGAGAAGGGCATCGCGCCCAACAAGACCAAGTACAAGAAGATGTACACGAGATGCATTTCGAGGATGTTCACCAGCAGCACGCGTCGCAGGCGCGCCACCAGGATACGGCGCCGGGAGCGCAAGCGTGCCGCCGAGGCCTTTCGTAAGTTCTGGCTCGGCCTGCCCAACTCATACTATGGCAGCGAGTGGCGGGTCGAGCCCCTGCTGGACGGTGATGATGACCAAAGTTGAGCCACCAGCAACCATTTCTGCTATGACCCTTCTTGTGCATGAAGGAATTTTTGTCAAACATACAAAAGGAAAAAATATACTTCATATTTTTTGCTCTAATCCTAATGTGATTTACATATCACCTTCTTCCTTGTACAACCTAATCAGGGGCCAAGATTTGCCACATGCAGTCGTTATCTGCACGACTGATCGGTAGAAATAATTCGTTTTACAATCCAAAAGGAGAATAGGAAATGCAGCAAGCAATGCAGAAGAATGTAATGTGAAGAACTGAAACGTCGACCAGAACAAGGGTGAACGAGAGTTGCTACAAACATTTTGCGTGAAAGAAAAAATTGTTTATATTCCACTTTACCTAAAGGCACCTCTCTTTTTAAGTTTTAACAAATCAAGGCGACATAAGTTAACTAGTACTAGTAGCATATATGTAAGCAATATGAAACCTATCAAAATAGTTATTTTGCCAGTTGAATGACAATATTATCATTAGAACTAACAACATTTGTTGGTATATAAAAGTATACTAATCCTACTGATGCAAAGTATGAAGGATTTGAGATAGATTAACATTTTTTTTTCTCGATAATACAAAAAAGGTTTGGCATCTTTTGTTTAAAGAACAAAAATAGTGAAGATGTAACAAGCGGCGTCTTGTAAACGACGCCTTAGGGAAATGGAGTTCTACACCGGTTTAGCCCCTCCTGCCAGAAAGAGATTGAACGCAAATTACATAAGCTAGACATACTACCTAGCGTCACACCGACGATCACCGTATGGTGGCTATGCGGCGCCGACCGCCGCCCTCACCAAAGCCAAAGCTATGTACCTCTTTATGTGAAGGGTTTGGGATCGTCGCAGCGAACATGCTCTCGCAGGCCTCCTTTTGTCACCGTATAGACGTCTTTTACGTCCGTCAATGAACCTCGTCCGCTGCATCAACACACACCCATTTAGAAATAGGGACACGCGAGTAAGCGGCCCTGCGATCCTCCCAGTGCGGTGCGGCAGCGCTGGTTCCGGCGGCCCCATTTGAAGAATCTTGTTGGCGATCCTCTTGTTACCTCCATTGGCAGGGCAGCAGCGGTGGCGACACCTTACAAGAAGTCTTGCTGGCGGGCTACGCGGCAAACGGCTGACAATATCATCATTAGGACAAAACAACATTTGCAATACTCATACGGATGCAAAGATGGGTTTCAGCTAGGCTACGAGGTAGGCTGCGAGAGATCAAGAAATCAACACCTGAAAGAAAGTAACAGAGAAGTATTAGAAGATCCTATAAAAACAAGCAAGAAGTTCAAGACATCAAGGAAGAAAAGCACGAAAACAAATAAACACAAATAAATATACACACAAGAGTTTATCAGTCTGCTGGGCAAATCTTCTTCAAGGAATTGCAGCTGTTGACATAAAGTCAGTTCAAGAAACCCAGAAGCTTTTTGATCAATGGACTCAGAAGCCTCTAGTTTGTCCTCTACATGAAACTTGTTTTCTTTTTGTTTCTTTAAGAGATACTAACACAAAATAAGTACATTACACTTATATGATTATAATAACTACATATACTAACTAGCGCACCGTATTCGACTAACCTTTGTTTGCTTGCTTCATTGCCGCACTGAATCTCAAGTTTTCCACTGCTTCAGCTAAATAAGTTATACTCCCTCAATTCTAAATTTAACTTTATATCCTAAGTTTGACTAAAATCATGATGTGAAATGGCTTGCTCGTGTGAATGAATCTGAACGCATGCAAGCCTAACTTTTCGAAAAGAAATATTCAATACCTTCTTCTTTTTCAAAGCTACAACCCAATAAACATGCCAAACTACTTGCTCGGAAGGTGACTTGGGCAGGTAGTGGAATGAAGCTCACTAGTGGACAGTGGTGCTTCTTCCACTGACCCACTGGCATATCCATCCCTATTGTAGCTGGAAAACTTCACAGTGTGCTGTGCACATGCTTTGTAAACAGATTTGACCGGCACTGAATTATACCACCACAAGGCCAGTGCTTGCTCCAAAGTGTTCTCCACATCAAACGATCTTGGTTCTCCACCAATCACCATACCACAACCATGGCTTTCTCCTGCATCGGCATGGCGCTCTTCGTCTTCTTGATGCCTTCTGCCGCTGCACCCACGCACCACCATCCAACGCCACGGACCTCCGCTGCGCTGCTCGCCTTGGAGCGCGGGTCAAGGACTCGGCGTCCTGGTCGGCAAGCGGACTGCCGCTGCGTCCTTCGCTCGTGGATTCGGCGTCTCGTCTGCGGCCCACCGCGGGCGGCAGCGTCCGCCGACCTCGAGTTCACCGGGCGTGCCAC
>JADLZK010002231.1:0-128912 GCA_015847255.1 Hyparrhenia diplandra | reverse complement strand
TGTTTCGTTTAAGTACGGCTGCTTTTAACCAAGCAAACCGGCGAACAAGCAGTAGCCCGAATCCATTCTGTGGACGTGCCGCCACCCGCCGAAAGCGCGACCGCAGTCGTGACGCGCCGCTTTGCCACGCCGCTGGACCGCTGACTGCTGCTGCTGCTGCTCACGCCGCCAGCTCCTCACGCTGGAACGCCGCCGCCGCAGAGCCGCGGCCGAGACGTTGCAGCCGCTGCTGCCGCTGCCAGGCTCTCGCCGCTAGCGGGCTCGCGACTCGGCGTCTCTACTGAGCGTCGCCACGCCTCGCCTACTCAGCGCCAGCAGGCCGCCGCGCCCTCGCCGCCGCCGCTAAGCTCACCCGCCGCCGTGAGCGAAAGGGCAGACGCGATGGAGCGAATCGGGAGACATGTAGAGGTATGGAGAGAGAGGAGGGAAGGGGCCATTCCTTCAAGGCCGAAAGGAGGGAGTGGTTGGGCTGCGGAGGGAGCCCGGGAGGTGGGTCGGGGCCGGCTGGCTTAGTGTCCGGTTGGGCTTATAGTGAAAGTTCTCGGGTTTTATTCTGCTCTGCCGGTTCGGTTTGGCTGGGGCATCCCAAAGCCAATTCGAACAGAGGGAAAGAAGGGATCCTCGAACCCAAAAATCGTAAGATTTCGCCCGGCTCTTCCTGCCCGCTTCGGCTTTTGGTTCAAGGATTTTGTGCCCAGGCTGAATTAGATGTCATTTCTGTGATACTAACTCATTTTGATGAAAACAAAAATCTTAAGGGAGTTTTGTACCTAAATCAAAGGAATATAAGCACCTGTTTCCTATGTAGATTACCAGAGTTTTAGGAAAATTTCCGCTGAATATAGTGGAACTGCTATTTCTCTAATTGAATTCGTGATTGACTTGTTTATTCAAATTCAAAATTATCACATGAATAGCTAATTTTTGGTAGTTGGCACCTGCAACTTGGAAGTCTACAGTTCCCTTCTAGTTGTATCTTTGGTGATTCCAGGTCTCATAAAGCATTTAAATATGCTCATTTTACATTAACTGACTGCACGCCCCTTTTTTGGGATATTTAACAGAGTCCATGGATATTCAACTAGGCAAGGATTACTCAATGCCATGGTTGGCAAGTTGGAAAAACGGATGGACAATCTTGGATTCCATTGGAACTATTATGCTGCATATCCAGAGCTGAATTTTCTTTCTGACATGTGAAAGCATGTACCTTCTGGCAGAAGAGCGCAGGTTAGCACAAAGCTTTTTGGTCAGCTATTTTCTATATGACCTTGAACCATATCCTCATTGGGTATTAACATTATATCCTTCATCTGTGTTTTTCGGGGGTTTATTAGTTAAACATGCTGGAGGAAGGCCCCATGTAAACCATCCAGTTGTTGGATTTGGGAGTTAGGGCCTAAAAGTGAATGAGCTAAGGAGCCTTTTAGAAAGATCAAGAACTGGGTTTTATTCATAAACAACAAAAGTGTTCATGCTTGACCTCTTTAAACCCTTGCACAAAATTCCACTAATTGGGGATTATCCTTGTATTTTTGTTAGTCCTTGCCACCATCTGCTTGCAGAGGTTCAAACCTTTGCGAATGCGCTTTAAAGATCACTGGAGAGAAGTTGCCACTCTCTATCCGAAGGCTTGCCCGGGTGATCTCTTACCGGTGAGGTTTGTCACTGGCTGAGGATACCATCTGAATGTAGCATTGTATGAGAAGATGCTTGGCAAAAGTGTTTTTGACATCTTGGATGAGGGAAAATTACAGAGGTCAATATCTCTAAATCCATGATTGCAGTTTCCCATTGACTAATTTAACTATTGACATGACGCTTTCTCTTAATGCTTTTTCTTTTAACAATCACCAGGAGGCGGAGGAAAACTTTGAAACCTCCTGAAGTCAACTTGGCGTGATACTAGGAATCACAGAGACTGTTCGCGATATACATGCCATGCATGGGTATTATTTCCTACAGGTGAATCCACGCATGAAGTGTAAATTAAAGCATTTGTGGAAATTGTGTTTTTTTTTTTGTGGTTCCCGCAATATCTTTTACAACAGCAACCAGTGTGTTTCTTCACTGCTTGATTATTGTCCATGAACCGCTTACTGAATTGTGCCTATTTTAGCATCTGGGGCTTTGCTTAAAAGTTCTTGCATCTCGTCAAAAGCAGGAGGAGGTTGTTCAGGATAGGGGTTCAAAGTTTTGTTATATGTTCAGTAAATGACAACTATCCCTTTGCACAAAAAATCTCAATGGCCTTGGGTTAAACCTACCATGAAGTTAGGAAATCATGAGTGTAGAATCAAATATAAAAAAAACCCAACCACACGCTCTTGAGGTGAAATAGAGTTTCTTTCATATGCCAGTTCACTGGAGGCTAGGATGTTCTACAAAGTCCTGGCTCTGCACTGTGCTGCTGGTTTAGCTCAAATAAGTCGTGCCTCCATAAAAAGTGATGTAATCTCCCTGCATGTTCAAGAAAAAAAGAGTATGATAATTGATATAGGTTCTAAACCCAGTTGTTCTCACAGGTGAGCAAGGACTTGAAAGTTGTGATTGACCATTTGAGGAAGATACCTTTTTGAAAGCATCAGGAAGCGGTCCACAGAAAGATTACATTTGAAAAAGCCTGGGCGTAGTTCTGCTCATCACGCCTGAGGGTAGCTATCAAGATTCACATTTTCCAGTCTTTCCTGTCTCCACCCCAGAAATGCGGTGGACAAGAAACTTTAATGACTATCACCTACATTCGAGGTCGCTTCCAAACCTCCTCCTGGTTTGGTTCACAAAGCACACTGTATGCAATGCCAGTTATTCTATGGAAAATATACTTTTACTATATCTGAAGCTAATCCATTTGTTTCAGTTCAACAAATTTTTTTTTTACTTTATGTAGTGTAGCAATATTTACAACACCCTTTTTCTGAAGATTATTTTTGTAACAACGTGTCCCACTCATGTAATCTTTTTGTTCATTTGTTATTTTTTGAACCTAATCCGCAACACACATGTGCATATGTTTGGCTATCATTATTTAGCTTAGTTAAAAATGTAATTGCATTACCTTTGTAGTCCGATCAATAAACTTAGTTCTGAAATTTTTTATGAATATTTCTGTCTTCATCTCTCATTTTGGCCTCTTATATTTTTCATTTTTCACTTCCTATGCATAAGATTTACCACATTTTTTTCTCTTGATCTGCCATTTTTATCCATGGGAGCATGTTGGTATTATTCAGATTTTAGTACCTGGCATATGCTACTCTATGCATTTCTTACATTATATTATATAATATATGTAATATAATATACCGCTCTGAACCTTTTACTCTTATTTGCTTGCAACATTGAGACTTTCTTTATTTTTATAGGCCCCAGCTTGATGGGCTGATGTTGTGACAGTGGCAATGCTTACACGGCGCATCCTTGTGAAGAAAATGATAAGGTGCTTTTACTTTAATTTTATTTCTGACCACTGTTGTTGCCATCTCACTTTAACGGTAACAATTTATGTTCTATCTGAATACACCGCTGCAGAGTATAGAGAGTAGGACTGTTCACTGTCTGCAAATTTAGAAAAATTTGATTTTGGGCACCCATTTGCTTTTTGTGCATCAGGCACTGGAGTCTCCCGACAGATCAGATTGACCGTTACATCACTTCATCAGTCAAAAAGTGCTTTCTTGAAGGTGACATTACTGTGCAGCAGCCATTATTCCATTGGTAGTGTAGTTCTAATTTATATGGACTAAATTTTCTATCTTTGATTTACCCCATTTTTTACCATGAGATGGTTATTGATGACACGTCTTTATGTTCTCATATGTTCTATCTTTACCAGTTGTCACTTTGGTCATTGCAACTGCACATTGCTTTTCACATTTCATTTCTATCTGTTTTGACAACTCTTAAGGAAACATCATATTTGCATTATTCTAGTGTGGACAAGATTCTTTCTCAGCTGGACGTGTTCTTTTTTTTATGGTAGAGGACATCCAAGCCTGATATGACTATATGAGATCACCCTGTACATGGTCCGGTTTAAACTCGCCCAACACACAAAACCAGCCCATGACAAACCCTGCGGCGAGGCCCTCACGGTTGGTTTGTCTCCATTTGGTACTTCCCGGTAACCCGCCTTTGCTCGCCCAACCAGCCGCGCCGTCATCGTTTCCTGAAGCGTAGTAACGGCACGCCATGCGCCGCGCCGCCGTAAGATGCTGCGCACGCGTTTCGCGCCGCCACTCGACCACCTACCTCCTCGATCAGGCTCGCGCTCGCCGCCATCGGCTAAGGCGAGGCTCCAGCGCTCCACCGCGAAGCACGCCAGGCAAGACGGCAGCAGCGCAGCACTCCGCCATCGCCGCACAACAACGCAAGCCGTTGAGCATGCAAGACAGATGAGCACTGAGAGGCATCGCTAGTCATCGCTGCACGACGTCCCGTAGAGCCAGCTGCCTCGGGCTACGCTCTTTCTCCGCACGTATCGGTCGGGGTCCGAGCACGGGCGCGGGCGTATAGAAACCGCGTAGCGCGGCGAACTCCGATTCCGGGGACATGCAGCACGGCGTTATGCTCGCTGGCTATGCCGCCCACAGCCTGACATTGGCAGGGGGCCTTTCTCCCGCTGCTGGCCTCGCCGCCGGGCGGGCGTGGCAGGTCCCAGCGACAAGGGAAGTTCGCTCTTCCTGTAGTCAACCGACGGGCGTCGCAGCGAAGAGAGAAGCATGACGCCACCGCCAAAGCCTCGCCAAGACAGGCTCTTCTTGTTGTGCTAGCAGCCTCATGAAACCGCTTTAACCACGGGTTCCAAGCCGCTGAAACCTTTTGTCTCATTGCTGGTCCGGCTTGCTAAAGACTGATTATTAACCGACTTCATGTACTGCTTAATATGAGATGTATGGTCTGGATGGTTTTTTGGTACCTTTGCCCAAAACATTCCTGTGGATACTTCTGGCCATGTGGTTATAAAAGATTTGTAGTGGTGCCTTTGTGTCTACTGTCTAAACATTTCTATGGATCACTTCTCTATATCTAAAACCTGAATTGGACATCATCAAGTAGAATTCAGATAGCACAATAAAGAATTGGCACATACTTGTGTTCCTTTTGATGATACATTACCATCATATCATTTCTTGTAAGAAAAATATGCTACCATTTCATTGGTTGATGAAACATTGATGAAACATTCTACTATTTTCCTTTCAGATGGCACATTCTGTAGAGTTCAAAGCGGATGCTACACATGAACATGTTTTAGCTTCTCTAGCTGACGAGTCAAAGAAACTTCTGAAGAAAGATACAACCATTTTTACACCTGTTTTGACAAAATGGCATCCACAGGCAGCAGTTGTTTCTGCTTCTCTCATCCATAAACTTTTTATGGAAATAAATTGGTTGGTTATATCCAGATTCCAGCATATATTTTAAAATGAATTTGACTTTTGTAATCTCGTGATTCTGCATGCTTACATAGAATCATTTTGCCAGAGACCATTCCTTGAGCATGCTGAGCATCTTACGGAAGACGGGTTTCTGTATTTCCGGCAGCTGATGCTTTGGAGCAGTACATAATGTCTGTGATGGCCTCCGTTACTGGAGATGATGGTTTGGATAGCATATGCAGAAATAAGCTAGCTCCATATCAGGTCAGCTTAACCTTCATGAAGTAGTATTAAAACTTAGATAGATGCAAAGAAACCCATGTGTTTACCTTTTTTACATTTTTTGCCATTTTATCAACCAATTTGTGCATCACAGCGAAACATAGATATACTTAAGTGCATTGTTAGTGTAGTGTTGTTTATCCTAATTCTCAGCTTTCCTTTTCTTAGATTGAAAGTAAATCTGGTACATTAGTTTTTGGCACGCTGGGTGAATGGGCAACTTGAAAGAATTGAAACTTAGGTTAAAAGGGCTGCTGACCAAGAGGTAACACACATTTGTGACTTTTGTTTATATATAATTTCTTTGTCCTAATTGTCTTATTACTAGTACGACCGTTCACCATGGATTTGAAATGAAATATCCATGGTCTATGTATCCTTAGAAGTGTCTTTCAACATATTTGTTAGTTTGATGGTTCGACCTTTAGTTCAAGAAAGTAAAAGGGAAAACATATGTTCTTAGTGATAAATTTTATATAATGTTTACTTGAGCTTTATGCTTTAAATAGTGGCTATATATTTGTGATATTTGAAACTGCTATGATTTATGGAATTTTCCAGAATTGAAGGATGGATTTATGGAATCTATTGAAACCATATACTTGGTCTAGTTCTATTTTCGAATATATATAGTTGCAGTTTTCTACTTGTGACTTTGTGTAAGGATCCAATAACAATTTTGACCACTGCTTGCATTTCCTTCTCAGTTCTTTGCTGGCTTATTTTTTGCTTTGTGACATTAGTTAATATATATACTTGTAAAACTACAATTATCGTTTTCTATGTTCCTATCTTCTATATTCTAATTTTATGCTCCACAGGTTTGGGACCCTATATCCCCCAACAACGCCATGGGAATTCTATTGTAGAAGTCTATAGAATCATAGAAGAGGTGCTTCTTTTGTTCCTCATTATTTTGAAATTTCATTCATGCTAAAGTTGTTTTGATTAAAATGAAGTTTTTCTTTCATGCTGCAATCTCAGAATTATTTTATTTGCACTTTGTAATTTGTATTGATGTTATGTTTGCATTGCTGTGTTAAAATGTTGATTTGAATGAAAGAATATAATTGCTTAATCAAAAGCAGAAACAGTGCCCAGGAGGATGCATGTCCTCGAGATCATGACCGTCCTTGTGTAGCTCCTTACCAGAACGAAGTAACAGAGGATAATGGAGGCGCTTCAGCCATCTGTCTTCTCACCGATACAGAACCAATTCCATTGACCTCCACCCAGCACACCATGGATCCTGCTCCCCACCTCCTCTCCGCACCTCCCCGGGCTTCTGCCCTCCACCACAGTTGACACTAACTGCTCTGATTATGACGCCTTCACGTCCTTCCTTGCCCAAACACTGTCCACCATCACTGTGTCTAGCGGCACCCTGCTGCCTCGCCATCCGGCCCACCAGCCACAAGCACGTAGGCCGGTAAACTCCCACGATATCCCTCTAGAGCCAGAGGTCCCAAAATCCCTAACCCTGGACCCCAATCTGTAACCTTGGGGCCGCACGTGTTCACAGCGGCATTGAGAGGGATGCGGGCGAGGGGCCAAGGAAGAAGCCTGTCATAGAAGTAATCTTGATGATCCAATCTAATGGACCTCGATGTCCTGGACATGCGCCCTCCCGCACACCAAATAGTTTTTTTGTTCAAAGTTGTACTAATCCACTGGGATTAAGTCATGAGCCATACGATGAAGCTTTGGGAGGGGTTATCGAGCATCCGCCATCAGGCCGACAAGTGTGACCCAAAACCAATTTGGGTTCATGCCCTGGAGGTCGACTATGGAGGCGATTTTCTTAGTATGACAGCTTGGATGGAGATTTAGGGGAGCGAAGAAGGACTCGCACATAATTTTATTGACCTCGAAGGCGTATGACAAATACAGAAACGCCATGTGGTGGGCCTTAAAACACAAAGTCCCAATCCAAGACATTACCCTCATCAAGGATATGTATAGGATGCGACGACATGTGTTGGAACATGTGATGGCGATACGGTGACTTTCCAATTAACATAGACTACATCAAGACAAGATCGAAATTATTTATTTACTCACGGGTGATGGATGAGTCACAAGGGATATACGGGGGTGATATCCCTTGGTGTATTGTCACAACCCGCTTTGATCAACGCGAGAGGAAGAACGAGACGCGGATTTGGGTGAAATCGTGAAGAACGAGGCGTGGGCGGCCGGCGGCGACGTGGTGGCGGCGACATCGGCGGCGGCTACGGCTGGCACATCTGGTGTGGGCTGGTATAAGCAGCCGGTGCGGCGGCGGGCACGGCAAGGCGTACTGGAGGAGCTAGAGAGCGAGGTAAAACCTAATTATTTTCTTCTTGATTGTCTCACGATAGTTGACCCCCATATTTATATGAGGGGTTTACAATTGCTAACAAAGCCGTGCCCATTAGTCTTTTCTGACTATCTTTAATTTAATCTAATAATTATAATAAAGCTAAATAATAATTAAATATTCACCACTCCGCTTTATCTCGCGACTTCACCAAGTCGACATCTCTCCCCGCCGAGATTATTTCGTCCTCGAGCCGGAAGTCCGGATAGATTTTGTTGAATAATTCAAGATCTTCTCATGGCGGAAGCATCCGCAGCGGGTTTGTTCTTCCATTTGATGAGCACTTGAAGCCGACCCTCGCGGACTCTTGTCTTGAGCATTAATTCAGGTTCGTGGACCGGTTAAGCCATCGTGGAACTGGGTAATTACGAATATCGTAGGTATCTCCCCGCGGTGTGGTTTGAGCATGCCGACATGAAGGCATTGTGTATCTGCGGGTTCCAAAGTGCGCATTCAATGCATATATTTCTTGGTGTAATGATCTTGTTGATCTTTGAAGGGTTCAAAATATTTAGGAGAGAGCTTGTCTTTGTGTAACCGATATTGTTGCCACGTATCGGATAAAAGTTTGAGCCAAACATAATCACCCACTTTAAATTCTCTCATGCAGTATGTTTAGCATCAAAAATATTTGCGGTAATAATCCCCGACAATTGCAAACGAACCTTTGTCCGATTGAGAAAATATCCCACAACAGTTAGTAAATCATCCACGGGCCGTAATGTTGTCTCACCCGATGATACCCACGAATAGTAGGAGGATCACGCCCATACACAAGTTTGAACGGCGTTGTTTTGGTCGATGCATGATATGAAGTATTATAGCAATATTCAAATTTAAGGTAACCATCTTACCCAATCCTTTGGTTTGTCACCATCAAGCGGAAATACATCGTAATAATTTTATTGACGACCTCCGCCATCCGCCTGAGGATGATAAGCCCGATGTTGGTGACAAAATAATGTTGGATAGACGGAAAATTTCTTGCCGGAATTGACTCATGAAGATGACATCCCCTCACTAACCAATCGATCTTGGCAAACCATGTAGTCTAACAATCTCCGAGAAAATTTCTCGAGCTAATGGTTGCCGATACGATGAGAAAGGGGTATAAAGTGAGCATACTTGGATAGACGATCAACCACTTCAAGATTACCGATTTAGATCCATCTTTCTAAGAGCTTCAATGAAATCTATTGAGATATCCTCCCGGATCCGCTCTCGAATTGGTAAAGGCCGAAGAAGCCCAACCGATGAAGGTGTTCGCTTTGTTAGGCTTGGCAAACCAAACAATCATTCACAAAATGCGGACAATGTGACAATGTTTGACGTTTATCATGTTTTTGACAAAGAAGGTCCGACGGATCGATGCAATGTTTTTTCAGATACCCTCATGTGTTTGAATCATGAATTGCATGGAGAATAGTCTCAAGATGTTTGGACGATTTGGAAAGCCATACCTTTTTGTTGAACAAGATCAATCCATTGCAAACTTCCCATGCGAGTCCTTTTACCGTTGATTATAGAATCAATAAGGGCTATAGCTTCATCACCGAATGCAATTTCCTCAGAAGGTGATCAAATAACCCCAATTGAATTTTTGAAATAGCCATGAGGGAAGATTCATCTCGTGTTCGACGAGATAATCGCCGCCCACCACATTTGATTTACCCCGCTTGTACTCCACAAAGAAAAATCATAGCCAAGTAATTTGCTAACCCATTGATGCCGCGGAACTGCGGGAAGCGTTGATCTAAAATGTACTTAAGACTGTAATGATCCGACCTTATAATAAATGGGGCGGCCCCAAAGATATGGTCGCCAATGCTTGACTCCAAGCACACGGTCCTATGAGTTCTCTTCATAAGCAACTAACTTTTTTGTACTTATCGCATACGCTTGCTAAAGTAAGCAATTGGACCATTATCCTTGATGTAAAAACGGCACCCATACGCATCGGGCGCATCACATTCCACCACAAATGATTTATTAAAGTCCGAAGTTGGAGAATCGGGTGTTCATGATGATAAAGTCCTCTTAAGGTGCTCAAAAAAAAAAAAAGTCGCTTGTTGCCAAGGGTGTCCAACAAAATGAGTCCTTCTTAAGAAGATCACCAAGGGACGTGCAATTGTACCATAATCCATTATAAACTTTCAGTAGTAACCAAATGAGTCCCGAAAGCCTCGCAATTCACCTGAGAGTTGTGGGGAGCGCCAAGCGGTGGACGGCCTCAATTTTCTCCGGTCAACAAACCACTCCAAAGATCCGATATAATATGTCCCAAATAACCCAATTGTGATTGACCAAAGAGGCATTTAGATTTCTTTAAGAAGATATTATGAGATGCGAGTACCTTGAAAACCTCTTCCACATGGTGGAGATGCTCGGACCAAGATTTGCTAAATATCGCATATCATCAAAGAAAACCAAAGACAAACTTACGCTGCAAACGGGTCCCAATATATCATTCATCAAAAGCTTGAAAAGTTGAAGGTGCATTGCATAATCCAAATGGCATGACCAAAAACTCAAAGTGCCCATGATGTGTCCCGAAGCTGTCTTTTTTAGATGTCCCGAGGATGCATCGCGCATTCCCGTGATAGCCCGAGCGAAGATCTAATTTGGTGAAGAATTTTGCACCTTCTAGTTCATCCAAAGAATTAAGCAATAACCGTATTGGAAATTTGTCTTTCAAGGTATTACTATTGAGCTCCCCGATAATTAACACAAAAACGCCAAGTCCGATCATGTTTTTTTGACAAGAAGGACAGTGATGAGAATGGCCGAGTGCTATACCGATGATACCTTGATGAAGCATGTCCGCATTGTCGCTCCAGCTTCATTTTTCTCAGATCTAAGGGTAACGATAGGGAACGACGGCCGGGCCGAAAGGGATCCTTAAGATGAATTCTATGATCATAACGCCGCGGAGGTGGGAGCCCCGGCTCTCTCGAAAAGCCGTTGGAATTTGCATAACAAATGATCCATTGGCACGCCGTGGAAAGTATATGAATACCGTTGAGAATCTCTCTCTTTAGAGAGGTCGTACCATGTGATCGGGTCGTACCTTTCCGCCTTTAACTTCATAATAAGTTTATTTAAATTTCGCATAATATTTCCCAAAGAACTTCGGCCCCACACCCAAAACAACATCATAGCCTCCTAATTTGATGTTTGAAGAAATCTCGCTTTGAAGCTTTCTCGATTAGCAATAGAAAGTCAATATTATCATATCTTTTCACATTTGTTATGTTTGTCCATTGGCGGCGGCAACTTTGAGCCGGACGGTGTAAAGAAGAACTTTGGAGGCCCGGTTTCATAGCCAAATCGGAATCCGAGAAAATTGTGTGTTGAACCGTAATCCAAAAGAGCCAATAAATTGGTGCATTTATATTGATAATTAATTGCATGGTAGGACAAGTGGATATGCCAGGTTAAGCCATGAATCCGACCGAATATCCTCTTTGTCGCGTACCTTTGAGTTAAATCCGGACGGGAGTCAGATAGAGAGACGTCCTAGCAAGTGCTATGGTCGTCTCAATATCGTGGTTGATGTAGTTGGGCGTCGATTCAATCGAGGTGCTAACCTAGCAATATAAAAGCATAGCTTGCTTTTTTGTGAGAGGTGTTGTACCTTTGTTCGGGCCAAGGTTGTGAACGTATTAGTGTACTCGGCCCAAATCTCCCCTGGCCTCGCGCGATGTCTTTGTCGGATCACCAAGATGATTGTGTAGTGGAGTTCCAAAACGTCCGGTAATAGCCGGCAAAATTACGCCAAGTTGGTTGACCCACTTTGTTTTCCCAAATCGAATAAACCAAGATATTAGCGCCCTTGGAGATGGAACGAAGCGAAGCCGCATCCGACCAGATTAATAATTCCTTGAGCGAGAAAAAACTTATCGCACTTGTACGACTAATGAGAAGGGTCACCCTTTGCCATCATACTCAAAAAAAATAATTTAATATTATTGCCGGTAATGCGTGCGGGATTTTCTCGGCAAGAATTTAGGTGGAAATTCGAGTAATTTCTGGGGAATTTCAGATCAAATTCGAGATGAAAATTTGACCTGTCAACCGGCCGTTGGATGGAGGAATCTGAGGTGCGGCGGATGGAGGCTCATCTCAGATCTGAGACCGAAGAGCGCTTGGAGGGCTTGATGTACTTAGTCGATGATGGGGCCGAATTAGCCTCCATGGCTTTGGCCTCCGGTCGCTTGCGATGTACTCGCCGATGATCCCCGTTTGACGTTCGCCGTGATGGATTGTCCCAAGGTACATGCCATTGGATCGTGAAAGGTCTCCGGATACCACCGGCTCACAACCCGTTTTCCAGCCAACGCGAGAAGAACGAGAGACGTGGCGTGGGCCGAAATCGGGCCGAAGAATCGAGGCGTGACGACGGCGCGGGCGGCGGGCGGCAGCCGGGCCGGCAGCGGCTGGGCGGCGGCGCTGACCGGGTGGCGACGTTGGCGGCAGGCGCGGTGTGGGCGACGCGGGCGGCGCCGGAGGAGCTAGAGAGCGAGGTAAAACCTAATTATTTTCTTCTTGATTGTCTCACGATAGTTGCCCCTATATTTATATGAGGGGTTTACAATTCACTAACCGGCGCCCATTAGTCTTTTGACTATCTTTAATTTAATCTAATAATTATAATAATAAAGCTAAATAATAATTAAATATTCAGCCACTCCGCTTATTTCTCGGCGACTTCCGACCGAAGTCTCGACATGTATGCTCTTTTGCCGATGATGTGTGGTGCTAGTGGATGAGAGTAGAGCAGGGTAAATATGAAGTTAGAGCTATGGAGGCACACGCTAGAGTCGAAAAGGGTTCAGACCGGGTAGGACCAAGACCGAATATATGATGTGTGACTTTAGCCCGACTAGGCACGAGGATGGGGACGCCACCCTAGATGGACAAGTGGTGGCCAAGAACGATACTTTTCGTATTTAGGATCTATGCTACGTAAGGATGGCGACATTGATGAAGATGTTAGACATAGAATCGCAGGCAAGAGGTTGGCTAAAGTGGCGCTTTCTTCGGCATCCTATGTGACAAGAGGGTGGCACGTAAGCTAAAAGGAAGTTCTATAGGATCGATTCGTCCTACGATGCTATATGGTGTTTGAATGTTGGCCTACAAAAGGCTTACATGTCCAGCAGCCTAAGCGTGACTGAGATGCGTATGTTGCGTTGGTTTTGTGGGCATACTAGAAGGGATAGAGTTCGGAATGAAGATATTCTGATAGGGTTGGGGTGGCTCCTATCGAGGAGAAATTGATTCAACATCGGTTGAGATGGTTTGGATATGTTCAACTGAGGCCTCCCGAGGCGGTCGCGTAGTGGAGTTCTAGAGCGGTAGATAATGTAAAGAGAGGTAGAGGTCCCTAGACTAGACTCACTTGGGACGAGGCGGTTAAGAGAGATCTTAGGGAGTGGAATATCTCCAAGGAGTTAGCTTTGGGCAGAGCGCTTGGAGGCTAGCT
Organism: Hyparrhenia diplandra; assembly: GCA_015847255.1. Classification (NCBI taxonomy): domain Eukaryota; kingdom Viridiplantae; phylum Streptophyta; class Magnoliopsida; order Poales; family Poaceae; genus Hyparrhenia; species Hyparrhenia diplandra. The sequence goes on along the minus strand of JADLZK010002231.1, from coordinate 115,405 downwards.
ATCAACGTGCCTAACCATGACTTTGTTTCCTTTTCTATCTACCCTATCTTTATCCTTTGTCTTGTGCCTTTTAATGCTCTTTTGTACTGTTTCATATGGGTTTCATCTCTAGCCTACCCCAACTAGCTTGGGACTAAAGGCTATGTTGTTGTTGTAATTGTAAGTTTGTAACTTATAATAAACTCTGTGTATGTATTCCCCCGCCATGACGTTAGTAGCGTGGGTGATGAGAGTTTTTTTGTGCTTTAACTCCTTGGAGCACCTACGTATAGTCTAGTAATTTGTTTTTCCTTTGAGGGCATGATAAAGTTTTCTTGCATTCTTGCCTGCTGTTATATGTTTTCATTGTTACCCAACTAAATAATACTTCATTCCAAATTGGAAGTTGTTTGGTTTTTCTATTACATAGCTTTTGCTATGCATCTAGATATATGTTATGCTTCGATACATAGTAAAAGCTATGTATCTTGAAAACCTAAAATGACTTACAATTTGGAATTTGGGGAGTATTAATGTTGTCTTTTATGATTGGCTTTGTGCCAGTGTGGCTCTTTTAGTTGGTTCATTAATACAACAACAGTGTCTGGCCTCCTATTTATAGAGCCGGTTATTTGACAAAATCTAACAAATCTTATTTACATGTCCCTAGCAAATTATCTACTTTAAGGGTTAAGGCGTTAAGCAACTAAAAATTCTGGATGGCTGCTGCTTCTACTGTAGCCATGGCTTTAATGTGCTATGGCAACCCAAAGCTCAGCTTGTCATCCTAAAAAAAAAGAAATAAGTAAACAAATATTGAACTCAAATACGAGTGGTTAAAAATGTGTCAGAAGTATCAAAAAATCATTTGTAAATTGTATCTCTAATGGCTACCTATAAAATTTGGGTTCTATGTAATGTACATGAAAGATACATTTGTGTGTTAGAGATATATGAATCATCTTTGACAACCATTCTACATATTTTAAGTGGTCCTTTGACACATGTTGTGCAATGATGCAAATTGGCCATTTCATTAAGAAAGGGGAACACATGTCATGCAAATTAACATTTAAATTGTATTGAGGATGTCAAGATAGTGCCCCCAAGCGAATTGGTGCCGAGTACTCCAACCAAATTTATAGGTGTTACTAGTGGCTTTACTGTCTTTTTAGGTACAATATGACTACCAGTAAATAACATGGGGAAATGATGAGTTTGTTATAGTTGCTGTACCTACACTCCATGAATTTCTCCATGCTCTTTTCCTTCCTAGCTTCAATTCCTGTGATACAGCATACTACATAAGTACATATAACTCAACTTTTTTGTGATTTAACTGAGTTGTTTATAATCTGCTTCCCGCTGATCTCTAAAGAGCAGAATGCTGATTCATCGCAAACTATTGCAGACTGCAGATCAATTTTTTGCATTTAAGGTTCCTATGCGAGATGGAGAATTGAACAGTCTATGCCGCGGTCTTGACAAGGCATTCCAAGTTTATACACAGCTTGTTACTGCACCCCTAGGTTTGCACGATCATGTTCTTTTCTTCTTGATATCTAAGGCTGATATTTTCTTGTGCATGCCTGCTCAATAATGTATACTGTATAAGTATAGGCACCTACTTTTCAATATAAAAATACAGAAATATCCATCTTATTTTGCAAACTCTTTTTTTTTCTTTTTTGAAAACACAGGAGCTGTGTTTCATTGTATTATTATAGAGAAGAATAAAATAGGGAGGGTCCCCAACAGGATCCTCACTCATACGGGGACTAAATATGAGAGGTGATTACACATACTCATGGTTTAAACACATAGTGAACAAACACGACTCAACGTTAACTAGAGAGACCTCCCTTGTAGCTTCTTCGCCCAGCCATGCACCAGAGGCTGTGCTCATTCTTCAGCTCACTCCAAATCCTGCTAATCGAAGGAGAAGCCCCTCAAAACACACATGCATTCCTATGTTTCCAAATAATCCAGGCCCCTAGAATAATTAAAGAGTTCACTCCTTTCCTGTGCTCCTGGCTAACTCTGTTTATCATCTTTGCGCCACCAGTCAACAAAACTCAGCTCATTTTTTTCGGGGCTGAATCCGCTTAGGTTCAATGGAGTGAATAATTTGAACCGAATTTTGTCTTGCTACCACACATGATGATGTTAACAAATGTTGTATTGTCTCATCTTGATTGCATATCAAGTGACAATATCTTCATTTGTCTAGCTATCAAGTGACAATTGGCTTTTGTCTGCTTGCAGTTGATAAAGAAGATTTAGCTCCGCCTGTTCCTGTTCTTACTGATATAAAAAGGAGCTTGGAATCAAGGCTTTTGTAAAAAAAAAAAGGAGGTCCAAGAAGTTAGAACAGTTGATGAGAGGAAAGCTAGCGAAATTACTCAGCTTACAATGCCAAAGCTGTGTGTACGGCTCAACAGTCTTTATGTGAGTCTCTTATTGCCATAGCTCATGATTATTTATGATTAATTCCTGAGCATTTTGGAGTGGTCGGCACTGGGACTGCAGACACAGTTAAGTAAATTTCTGTTGCAGGCTTCAAAGATTATTTTTTTGTATCTTTATTAAAACTATTAAAGAGAGAGAAAGGGGAAGAAACCTCGCACAATGCAACCATGTTACCACCTCTGGCAAAATATATAAGTTAAACACCTGCACTAAAACAGTAGCTTGACCCAACCAGAAAAAAAAAAAAAAAGGCCAACCAATAACATCTGGAGCTTTTGGGCACCAGCGAAACACCAATGCTGCTCTTCTTTTTAAATAACAACTGGGCAGCTGGCAAAGGAGTAGCAATTCCTTCAAACACATCTGTTCTTGAGATTCCTCAGGGTCCAAAAACCCAAGATCACAGCAGTGTTGAACCCTTTTCTTTGAGCTTTATGGACCTTCACATTGGCTTTTCTCCAATCATCAAAGCAGTTATCACTGCGTCTAGGCACAGTGTGATCCAAACCAACAGGGGCCAGTAAGCTGTACCAGAATTGCCGAAAGCAAAGACACAATTAGTGAGAATATGTTGCACCGTCTCCACTTGATCACACAGCACACATTTCTCTGGATGAGGGAGACCCCTTTTAGCTAGTCTAGCTAGTCTGTAAGCAGTCCAGTACTTGTTTCTAAGTGTAAGCCAAAGAATACCTTGCACTTTTTTTGAGAATAATGGCAGGAGCTCTGCCTCTCAATTAAGACGGTAGAAAAGTATGTACAAGAAGGGTGGCCGATCATGGTGCAAGCGCACACGAAGGGCCAACCCACCCACACAACGCGGAAGAGCACCCGACTACCACGAGTCATCGTTGCCAAGCTCGATTGCAAAGCAACCAAAGAAATCCGACTTCCCATGGCAAAACCCTAGACAAACAAAACGAAGAACTAGCGCATGTACCGGCGAAAAGGCCACAACAGTCATCGTTGCCCAACTCGTGAAGAAGAGCAGCCCGACTTCCCATCCTGAACCTTCGCTCCTCCCCCTGCTCTTGCCCGACTTCCGGCCACTGCACGACAGGGAGAGGGGGTTCGCCTCGTGTCATCGTTGTCGAGCCACGCCCCAACGCGGAGCTCGACTTCGCCTCCGCAAACCCCTCCACACGCACAACGGACGCCGAAGATGAAGAGCATCGAACCCAAGACGGGGTTGTAGCCCTCGAATAGTGACGCTTTCGGGAAGGGATGACGTTGGAGACGCCACCCGCCGTCCAAGATGGATGTGGCTTTGCAAGAGACCGGGGAGCCACGACGCCTCCAAGGGGAAGCGACGCCACGATGCGCCGCCGTCGCCAAGACTTTCGCCCAAAGATCCCCGGTCTGCGCCCCGCAGGACCCGGAAACCGCCGCCGTCGTCGCCGCCGCCGCTGCCCGGCCCCACAACACCCCAACCGGCGGGCATCGACGCCGGCCGCGCAGCGGCCGCCGCTGAGCGTGCGTCGATGGCCACCCCCTCCGGCCGAGGCCCATGGAACCGGAGCCTTGTCTTGCCACAGCGTGTCACCCGCGCCCGCACGAAGGCCGCAAAGTCACCGCCGCCGCATGGCACGCCGCCTGGCCGGCCGCAGCCGGCCAAGTGTCGATGTCACGGCCACGCGCCCCGCCACCGTGGACGCCGCCCCCAGCCCGCAGGACCACGGATCGGCGGTTTCCATGACTCCGGCCGAGTTGCCGCCACCACCATGGTCAGGTGTCACGTGGCCATCCCCACCTCGGGGCACGGATCGGACCCGGGGCCCCGATCCGGCAGCCTCAGTGCCGTTCCGTCGGCGCCACCTCGCGGGGAGAAGAAGGGGCGACGGAGGGAGAAGGGAGCCGCCACCGCCACCACCACAGCCGCTCCCGCCTCGCCTGGCGCCGGCGCCGCCACGGTCGAGAGGCGCGCCGCCGGAGCTCCCACGCTGCGGCTGCGGAGGCGCCGCCGCACGGCCACGGCACCCGCGCCACCATGGAGAAGGAGAGGCCCGCCGCCACCATCCCCGGCGGGCGACGCCTTGCCGGGCGCCTGCTCCGGCGGCGCGAGGCGGAGGAGGGAGGGGCTGGAGGTGGGCTGGCGGGCGGCTAGGGATTTCCCGAAATGCCCGCTGTGGGGGCAGCGCGGCGTCGGGAGAAAGTGTCCTAGTGTCGATGGCTTTTAATACCTTGCACTTTGATGGTGACCAAGATTAGAAGAGTTGCTTCCAAGGCTCAAAGGTTATAGCAGAAAGAAGAATGCCCTGTAAGTGGATTTAGAAGAGGAAACACCACTTCCCTCATGCCGCCAAGAGAGCTTGATCCTCATCTTCAGGTCCTCCTCTTCTAAAGAGTGCAAAATTTGAACATCAAGGAGAGTCCATCTTGAATTTCCCTTACCCAGGTTCTGTTTACAAGAGCTTCGACAGTCCTACCGTTCACACATCTTCACGGCACGCAAGCAACCAAATTGGTCCTAAGTTGGATAAAGAGCATCCATGTAGCCATTGATCATACCAAAACAGGTTTCAAAGATAATAGTGCATATTCTTTATATTATATGCATTTTCTAATCAATTTTATGTTTCATGTTTCCTAGTATGGCATTTATCTTTCACGTTTCCTAGTATTGCAATCTCCCTTTTAAATTTATAGCTACAATTAATATGGTGCGATGTCTGTTATATCCTAGTTTAATATCAGTAATTTAGATTATGCTGTCTAGTGTCTACAGTTAAGTGTTCTGAAACCTTATGTTCCATCATGGTGTCTGTAGTGTTATGCTTTTGCCAGGATTTACATCAATGGATCACACAGCATCCTTTTGTCTTTCAGATGCTTTCCCTGTTTATTGTATTAAGGCCCTGTTTTGAGGGGCTCCTCTTGGCTCCAGTTCCTAACCTGCAGCAGTGCTGTAGCGGAGCCAGGAGAAGCCCAAAATAGCAGCTCCTCCCTTTCCCAGTTTTTACTGGAGCTGGAGACATCTTTCTCCCTACCACAGTGCACTACAGTACAAACAGTGTTGTGCAGTGCTTTAGGCTCCAAAGCCGGAGCCCCTCGGAGCAGCACCAAACGGGTCCTTAGTCTTGGCTTTGTTAGAGCTTTCTAATAAGGCACTTTTTTATGCAGTATGGTATCAGCCAGTTGAGTAAGTTGGAGGACAGCATTAATGAGAGGTGGGCTCGGAGGAAAAGTGAAAACACTAACATCAGTAAGTTCTCGTTCTACTAGTTTCATACAATTTATCTCTTGATAGGTAACTTCCCAAAGTTACTTGATCTTCCTAATCCCTCCCTTGTAGCTTAAAACCACTCTTATATATGATTGTAATTTATTTGCCAGGACGAACAACAAGTGAAAAGTCAAGGAATGCCGTCCCTAATCAGAAAAATCAATTTGATGGCAGTAGAAAAGAAATCAATACCGCTATTGATCGCCTGTGTGAATTTACTGGTAAGGAAATATACAGAGGCAATGTTAGGTAGAAGCTTATTTCTATTGATATTTTAACCTTTTCTTTTCTTCTGTAGGGACAAAGGTTATATTCTGGGACCTGCAGCAGCCATTTATTGAGAATTTGTACAGAAACGGTGTTGCTCAAGCTCGATTGGACACCATAACGGAAGTGCTTGATTTGGTATGTTACATAATATATGGACTAGCTTTTCAAGGAATTCATTTTCTCCGTATTTTTTTTTCTTTCAAACTGGACACATCATGTTTGTGTTTAACCTGATCAAGTTTAGGATACTGACATGTGACTGCATCCCCAAGCATGGTAAAGATCATATTTAACTGTGAACATGAAATGATGTGTCCCTATTTGTCTGTTTCTCATTCTCTTATTAAAGAGGAACAATAACATGATTTTGTTACTAGTTCTTTTATCTAGCATTCAGACCAAAGTGCAAGCATAAGCAGTTACATTAAAAACCTGGCGGCACATTAGTTTCTCTTGAACTATGGTGCTCCTTATTTATGCTACATCTCATTTTCAGGTCCTCAATCAACTTTGTGATGTCATTGTGGAACAACTGAGGGATCGTGTCGTTACAGGGCTTCTGCAAGCATCCCTGGTAATCACTTTAGCTACTACTTTTAGGATGGGATTTCATAACATTCTGGACTATGTTCTTAAAGCTCCTCTTGATTGGTAGGATGGCTTACTTCCGTGTAATACTGGATGGAGGTTCTACACGTGTCTTCTCTCCAAACGATGCAGCTTTTTTGGAGGAAGATCTTGAAACCCTGAAGGTTATATCATTTACAGAATTATATTGCCTGCTTTGTTGTATTTTATTTATTTTCTTAAGGGACATCAGAATAGCGGTTCCATTTTATGTTAGATGGTTGTGTATCAGGTTTTTTTTTTTCATTTTTAACCCTTTTTTAAATTATATTTTTAAAATAACTCCACCCACTTTTTTGTTTTTATGTATAACTCTTTTGGCTGTGTCAATTCACGTGGTGTGGCAAATCAATTCCCGCATCACATGCATTGAGCAAGCTTGTCAGCGACGCTGGAGTCATGGGAGGGGTCTATCGGGGCATATTTGAGTTGTTTGACTTGTACAAACTTAAAATGACATATAATTTGGAATGGAGTATCATGCCTTGACAGGATTGGACACTGTTTTTGCTGTCTTTATTGAGTGAACAATTAACTGTGATCTAAATATTCATGTACTTGCTGTAGGAATTTTTTATTTCTGGTGGAGATGGACTGCCTCGGGGAACTGTTGAAAACTTGGTTTCGCGTGTACGTCCTGTAATAAATCTGATCAAGCAAGAGGTAAAACTTTGATTATGTTCTCACTAATCTGATTCTCGTGTGTTAGCATAGCTTTTTTTAGAAAATGACAGTACAGGGACAAGGTGGGTTATCTTAACTTCTAGCATCTTAAAGTTTTAGTTTCGGGGCAGTACTGTTGGTTCAGAGAAACCAGAGGATGGGACAGTTCGATTAGGAATATTCCTCATGTCACTGTTGGTTCAGAGAAACCAGAGGATGGGACAGTTCGACTAGGGAATATTCCCTCATATCCGGGACTACCTCTTCCCTATATAAGGCTATCTCCAACAAAGAACCCAGATGCAAAAATAAGCAGCGAACAGTGTTTTGCCTTTCTAAAAACACGCTCCAACAGCGGAGGCAAACAGAGGTGGCATTTTGCGCCGTCGTCGAGGGAGCAATAAATACGCTGATCCTCCCGAGCGAGCAGGGCAAATCTAACGCTCCTGCCACGCTGCCGTTCCGCCACCACGGCGGCCCCCACCTCGCCCGTCGCGAGCACGGCGCGCCCGGCGCGCGGCGGCGGGCGTACGATCGCTCCCGTCGCGGGAACGGGCGCTCCTCCCCCATTGCGAGCATGGCGCGCCCGGCCCCAGCACGGGCGAAGCGGCGGCGGTGCGATTCCGCCCGTCGCGAAACGCACGCCTACCCGCAAGTGTCGCGAGCACGGCGTGCTGCTAACCTTCCTGGGACGGCCCGCGGCGGACGAGCGGAGCCGAGCTGAACCCGCCGCCCGGCCGCGGCTCGCGAAAGGGCCAGATGTTGATGTTCAGCTCGAGCCTGTGCCGCCGCCGGAGGAGTGCCCGCCGCTCTGCTTCCGTCACCGCGGTGGGTAGCGCGGGAGTGATCGAGCCATAGGCGGCGGCGCGCTGGGGGCGCCTCCCGTAGCTCGCTACGGCTCAGGTTCCGCGACGGCACGCTCTGGCTGCTGCTGTTCATGGACGACGCCCGGGCTTCAGTGGGAGGACGGGAGCGGGAGGAGTACCCGCCGCGGCGAAGAGCTCGTCGGGCGCTAGGAGCCGCCAGAACTCGAACTCGGGACTCGGGAGGAAGAGATAAAAGGAGAGAGAGAGAAACCACAGATGAGTTGCGCCTGCTGTTGGAGTACGCGTTGTTTTGGATTCTCCACGTTTACTGTACACGATGCAAAGAACGGATGCCTATCTGTAGCCTGTTGGAGATAGCCTAACAATGCATATAAAGTGAAACCTAGGCTGGGTGCTAGTAGCCACAACCACCACCAACCAATATATAGCAGATGTAACTTACTAGGCTGGGTGCTAGTAGCTAGTGGTTCATTGTAACTTCGTACTAGCGGCCTAAAATCCCTTAGGGCCCACTGGCCCAGTGTTGTCACTCAAGTGAGCTCTTTTATACTAGCTGAGGCCGGAATTATATTTTTTGGGGATTTGACCAGGCTAGGGGCATTTCATTTCTCCTTGCCCTTGGGAGTGAGTGGACGTGTTTGTAAGGGTTCTTTTATACTAGCTGAGGCCGGAATTATATTTTTGGGGATTTGACCAGGCTAGAAGTGAGTGGACGTGTTTGTAAGGGTTCTTTCCCTTTTTCCTTTTAATATATAATATAATGATACATATCAATCCTTCATGTTAGAGGAAATCTGCACATACCTCTCTATATAGCTCACGTGTTATTGTTAATCATATATCTGCAGACCCGTGTGCTTATTGATGACCTTCGAGAAGTTACTCAAGGGGGCAAAAGTAAATTCGGAGCGGACTCCAAAACTCTCCTTAGGGTCCTGTGTCACAGAAATGATTCAGAGGCATCACATTATGTAAAGAAGCAATTCAAGATACCCAGTTCAGCTCCGAGCGCCTGATTGATTGCAAACCAAAACAAATATCGAACAGGACAGTGCAGCCTTGCTCGTAAACCAGGAAACGGTGTTCCACCGCCCACAAGTTTGTGTAACAGTTGTGCAGTAGTAACACTAGGATTAAGGGTGGATGCGGTAGTAAGCATGTACACATTCTAATACATTGGTCCTGTATTGATGGTAGTTTTGGTCCATTGGAGCTTCCCTATTTAGATTCGTTTTGTGGACTGAAGGCATTCCTGATCACAATGTCAGGTTGAAATGCATGTTTCACTGATACTTGTAGCATGTTTTTGTAGAAAACTAGAATGTGATGATTCGTTTGCATTGTACCATTTGATGCAAATTGATGCTGCTGAACTTTGTTAAAGTAACATGACCTTTATAGAACTGGGGGTGAAGCATTTAATAGAGGGCGGCGTATGTTATGGAAACCAGAACATTGTGCAAACTATAAAAACTCCAATCAAAGGTCATAGGATTTGAATCCAAAGTGTTAGGAGATAAGTGGGTTTTTTTCACTTAAACCCCCTGTGGGGTTTAAATCTAACCCGTGTATATATAGGTGGGAGGGTTTAAGTAGAAAAAAACCACATATCTTTTATGCACGTTGGATCCAAATCTTGTAGCCTTGATTGTAGTTTTCATAATTTGCATACAAAGTTTTTAATAACATATGTTCCCTTTCAAAAAGAAAGTGTCCCATCAGGGCTCGTGAAGGTTGGACCAAGACAAGAGTGGAGTGGATGATGAAATTTCTTCACTTTATTAGTAGGTAGATAAAAATATTAATATATATAAATTTTTAATAAATATTTTTATAGAAAAAGAGAAATCAAAGCTATAGTTTAGAGGCAACATCTTTTTTTTTTTTTTATATTGGAGTATGCAATTGTTATTTTTTTGACCGTGAGGAAGGACGGCACCTTTTGCGCCCTCCCCCCTGCCTGCTGGTGTGAATGAACGAACCAACATGGCACGTCAATGTCATCTTGCCCTTTTCCCGTATAAAAATAAATTGGCAAATACACTCCAAATACACATACATATATACATGCCATGGATCCCGAATGGTTGTCACATATAAAATATATATAATGATTCCATGTTTTAAAAAAATATTGTACCTTGTTTTAGAAAAAATATTAATAGTAGATAACCTAAAAAGTATGTATAGCCCAAGTGTAAGTTGCTGAAATATTGTTTTAGCGTCAAGGGTAAAAATGTATTTCATACACTTATCTCCTTTAGCCCATGAAACTAATGGAAGGGCCAATAAACTAGAAAGTTTTTGTTTTAGAACCAAATAGTTAAGTTGGAGAGAAAAAAAAGTACTAGAAAGTTTTTGTTTTAGAACCAAATAGTTTAGGGGGCTTTAGTCGGTGAAATATTTTGGGTTCGCTATTGTAACACTTTTCGTTTGTATTTGGTAATTATTGTTCTACCATAGACTAATTAAGATCAAAAGATTCATCTTGCACTTTACAACCAAACTCAGGCAGTTAGTTTTTTTATTTACCTATATTTAATATTTTATGCATGAGGCAAAAAGATTTGATGTGGACAGTTGTAGCTATTTTTTTGGGTTCATTTTTTGTGAACTAAACGGGGCATAAGTTGGAGAGAAAAAAGTACCAAAAAAGTTAAGAAACTATAAGTGGCACCTTTTGGGACCAAGATATAATTTCCTCATAACTCTTCCTCTTAACTAAGCCATGCAGCGAGACGCCCTAATTCGCAAAAGTAAATAAAAATATAAATATAAAAGTTTTTAATAAATGTTATTATAGAAAAGAGAAATGTCACAGTACAAGACTGGCCTAGCTCAGGGAGGCCAGGCGGCTAACCGGCCGAGCCGGCCCATGAAGGGGGCAGGCGCGCACACCAGGGCGGCCGCCCCCCCCCCTCTCCCACGTCGCCTTCGCCGGATTAGGATTATGACTTTTGTGTGCAAAAGATATTCCAATCTATAAGAAAATCTCCTATTAGGAAAAAGAATAAAAGTGTGCTTGCAAAAATATTCGAAAATATAAGGAAACTTTCAGAGTTTGCTTGAGATACAAATCTCATAGGAGGGCTATATAAATAGGGAGGATGTAATCTTTTAGGGACAAGCAAATAAAGAAAATATTCCCCTGCTTTTGCCCTCGCTCCGTGCCGCCCCCTTACACCCCCCCCTCCCGTGCGCGTCCCCTAGGGCGTCGCCGCCTCCGTCGCGGTTGCGATGGCTTCATATCACGGAGACCGGGGCGATTCCCACCACCGATGGCTTCGAGAACTACGACTTCTTTAGGGCTCTCAAGCGCCTCCTCGGCGACAACCCGACAAAATTGATCGTTGTTTCGATGAGATCGAAGAACGACGACGCGGATGGAGAACGACCACGCGAACCCCGGATTCGTCTTCCTCCACTACGCTCCACGCCGACGCCCGAGGACGCCAAGACCATGGCCGCCGCCGTTGGCGGGCGCCACCTTTGGCGCCGCCACCCCCATCCCCCGACGACGGCATTGACGACGACACCGACCTCGCCATCCTCTAGCCCATGAAACTAATGGAAGGGCCAATATATTAGAAAGTTTTGGCATCAGGGGTAAAATGTATTTCATACTCCTTATCTCCTTTAGCCCATGAAACTAATGGAAGGGCCAATATACTAGAAAGTTTTTGTTTTAGAACCAATAAAACCAAATAGTTAAGTTGGAGAGAAAAAAAGTACTAGAAAGTTTTTGTTTTAGAACCAAATAGTTAAGTTGGAGAGAAAAAAATACTGTACCAAAAAGTTAAGAAACTATAAGTGGCACCTTTTTGGGACCAAGATATAATTTCCTCATAACTCTTCCTCTTAACTAAGCCATGCAGCGAGACGCCTAATTCGCAAAAATAAATAAAGAATAATAAAATAAATTAAAGAAAACCTCCCCAGGACCTGTAAACAAGACCTGTAACAAAAGCCGACGCCGTAGCCGCACGCCGCACAGGCTCCGCCGCCCGCCGCACCTCGCACACCGCACCCGCATAGGCGCCGCCGTCCGCCGTTCCGCCCTGCGGCCCTCCACCCTCTCTGTCTGCAACGACTGGGTGGATTACCGCCGCCGCCGCCGCCGCCGCCGTATCACAGGTGGTGAGGCCTTTGTCTTCCTCTTCGCCGGCGATGAGCGCCCACTAGGTAATCCCACCCCCTTTCTCTTTCTTGTCTGCTGTGCGAAACCGAGTTTTCGATTTTTTAAATAAAATTGAGTTCTCAGACTGTAACCTACTAGTATGTGGCTATTTGATTCCCACTAATTTCTAACCTTTTGCAAACATTATTCTAGTTCTAGATCCGCCCCTGACTGATCCATGGCCAATACCCGGTCAGGAGGAGATGCTCCTTCTTCTTCTACTCCAGCTGCTGCTTCTGCAACCGCCACAAGAAAGCTTACCAATGGAAGGGGAAACCAGGAGCGCTACAGCCGCAGCTGCCAGTGCTCAGACACCAAACCTCAGGAGGTCCACTCGAGAAAACAAAGGAAAGCACAAATCTAGACAAGTTCCCGCCACGCCTTCCTCTCACAGATCTGCTAAAACGCCAACCAAGGATGCCACTGCAATTGCCACCCCAAATCCACATCCTCGCTAAACAATCCAAAAGACTCGACAAAAAAGGCCCACCAGAGTTAGCAGGAACATAAGTGTTTCACCTTCTCCTTCAAGACAAGATTCTAATGGAACCTCAATGCCCACCTCCACCAAAAGAAAAACCCAAGATGATGCTCAGGCTGCCTCTACGCCGTCCAAGAAGCACAAAAAGTCTCATGCAAACAAAGAGCTACGTTGCACTCTTCAATCCAAGACAAGAAGAACCTGAGTTGCAAGGTACAGGATGTCATGCCATTTCATTCAATTAATGAACTTTTGCCTGATGAGATTTTTTTCCTGGTTTTAAGCTATACCAGCTCGTTACTTAGTTTCTTTGTTGCAAACATTTCACCTGTCAGATTGAGTCAAAATGCTCAACATTATTACTTAAAAGGAACTGCATCGTTTCAGTCTTCTTTGTTGTTGAGTGCAATGTCTTGAAGCATCCTTAGTGTGCTGAGCCTTCTAAAACCAACCGATATCATAGTACACCACACATATCACTCTTGCTTAATCACCCTTCCATTGTCATTCTGAGAGGGCTCATAGCTTCTTAGCATTCAAATTTTGGCATAGCAATTTCAGGATGATGATTTTGTTTCAAAAAATTTCAGGATGATGATTTCTATCGCCTCTGCTTCCCTTGATGCTGATGATTAGTTTTCATCCAAATACTAAAGGCTGTTATCTGTAAATTTTGTGATGCAGTGCTTGCTCCCCTGAGGGAGAATGAGGAAAAAAGCTTCTGAGGTGCAACCGAAGGAGATAATGCTGTTTTGGTGCAGGAAGAAAGTAATGCACCGGAACAACCCAACCAGGAACCTTCAAATGTGGCTGCTAGCGAGCTTTTTAGGAGATCACTCTTCTGACATGCATGAAACTGAGGTGATATTGGAGGGAGATGTTGGATCCCATCAGTCTGATGTTGTTTTTAGAGGTTGGGACTGCCACCCTCTTCTAAAATCTGAGATTCAAACAAGTCAGATCTGTATTTATGCTGCTGATGAAATCAGTGCAGTAAGCAGCAGTTGGGTATCTACTACCGACAAAATTGATGCACTAAGCATTTTGGAAAGTAGTGATATTGCCTTCTGTTATCCGTTATTGGTATTAACTCCTAAGTAGCGTGAACGAATTACATACATCTTCCAGTAATACACTTTTTTATTTAAACCTGCAAATGTTATACTGTTTCTGGTGCTACTTACCTTAATGGACAAAGTATCCGTCATGCACTCTTTTATCACTTGCTTCTTATGTCTGTTAGCTTTTTATGACTTCCTAGTAGGGTCACACCTCTGAATGTTGTGTCTAGTATATTTATAGAAGTCTTGGTTCTTTTCCATTATTGTCTGATAATGCATATTGGAGGCTTAAAGCAATGTTGCAATTTTTTGTACAGTCTTTCATTCTTCCCGAGGCATTGCTTACTAAATAAGGCAGTGGAAAGCATCCCCATGTTGGAAACTGGAGAGCAAGCTACTGGTGATTCAAAGTATACTAAACTAAGATTTGCATATTATTTATTCTATTAGCTATATAGATTCTGTTTGATGTTGTTAAGCATGGAGTCGATATATCAGCTGAGTCCTTAATCACCTTCTGTATTGCAGCCATAACTCTCTACTAGAATTGCAAAATAGCAGTTGCTCTACTGCTCATCATGAAGAGGTATTAATCAAATGAGGCGTCCATGATTTCTCATGCAGCATGTGTGTTTTCATTTCATTTTTTTTATTTAGTGGGATATAAATAACCATGTGCTTGCAGTTAATGTTCTGTTCATCCTCCTCTAGGCCAGCAAGTCAGTGGAGGATGGTGGTTCTAGTGGGATTCAAGGTGCATGCACTTCGAGGAATATTGAAACTATCCAATGTGATGAAACAGATTACAATGACAACATTTGTGTTTGTTGCAGAAGTAGGGAAATCTCAGATACTCTGAAGTAAGTTACTCTGCAGTCTAATTAAGTTCTCTTTTTTTGCTTCATATTCTTTTCTTAATACTGAAATTATGGAAATATGGACCTATAGAATCAAAAAATGGAACATAATCACGCTAAAACTAAGTAGCTTCTGTGATAGATCCTCCTCCCACTGTACCAGTTGACTCGATCAAATTTGCAATCCTGTTTATTCTCTATGCAGGCAATTGGTACTCCACATCGTTTGAGTTATGAGTTATCTGTGTTTCACTAGCACTATCTGGCTATTTTACTCCGTTATTGGTTGGCATTATAAGCAATACAGCGAGCTCTATTTACTGTGCCCATGTCCAGCATATTTATCTGTTTATTCCAGATGTCATGCCTTTTATAATATACTGTTGAAAATACTCTTGTGTATAAAAATCATAAGTGTTATAAGTGATCACTAGATTGAAAACTATATAAGGATAACTGAATAAGTGTTATTTGGGATGTTTATATGGTCTTCGAAGTATAAATTTGACAACACATCTTTTGTTGTATATTTTTTAGACATGACGCAATTTGTGTTATGGGTGTATTTTTTTGAAACGGATTTGTTCCTTTTTTTTATATGATAGATTCAAAATGATAAAGATGTCATTAGTCAAACTTAAAATGGTTTGATGACATCTTGCAATGCTATTTATTTTTTACTGGATGGAGTGAAGTTGTAGAGATATTGGTGAACCTCTTACAAATCCAGAAAACTATGAAGCTAGGTTATTACTGTCCTGGATCCTGGAAGACTATGAACCTAGGTTTAGAGATATTGTAGGCATAGCTTGAGTTGAATTTTTGTAATAGTGAGATTTACGATTATAGTTCTGTATATGGTAAAGCTTAGTGAACCTCTTACAATTTAAGTGAAAAAAAAGAGCTTTTAATATAGGAAAAAGTAAATGTAGGTAAACCTTAACAAATCCATAAACAAGTGGTATGAAAGAATGAAGTAAAAGCTTTCCTAAAATTGCATAGTTCTTGCTACGACAAGTTTAGAAGAAGTGCATTCTTTTCAAATGAGTGATATGATTAATTGGTGAACACTGTTTCAAGGTTATGGAGAAGTGTTTATAGAACTTGACACCTTATATTCCTAGTGGTTGATGCATCTTTCCAACATATGTTTTGTGGAACAGTTCCATCTTTAATACCATGCTGTAAATATGAAAATCGTGTTCCATGCCTCATACTTGATTTGCAGGGATCTTAATAAAACTAAACCTTTCCTTACTATAATGATACACATAGGAAAAAAAAATCATATACAGCTCTCTTGCGTGTTTGAGAAGGGAAAAAAACTAAACCCATTTTTTTTATTTGGTAACAGGTCTTGTGGTGGAAAAGGATGTAAACGACATTACCATCTTTCGTGTATAGAGCCTCCCTTGGACGTGTCCCTAGGAATATGGCTTTGCATAATGTGTATAAAGAAGAGGATTCAGTTTGGTATATATTCAGTCAGTGAGGGAATTGAATCTTTATGGGATGTCAAGGAAGGTAATTATATCATATAAAATGTATGACATTTTGTCTTCTATTGTTGTCATTCATTTATTAACTCTATCGCTTCTCCGTTTTAGGAGCGGATAACAGCAAGAAATATTTTTGTGAAGTATAAAAATCTTGCTCATGTACATAATCAGTGGGTTGCAGAAAGTGATATAGTTGATAGCACCCTCGCAAGGTTCTGATCTTATCTCCAAATTTAGCAAGAGGATTCATAAAGAAAAGGTGATTACTCTTGTGATGAATCTTATTGTGTGTCTTTCTTAGAGGATTTTTAGGCTCTGCAAAAGTATGCATGCTGATATGCTAAAAAAAAAGTATGCATGCTGATGGATTCCTTTCTGATTTTGATTTCTTAGGCAATAAGGTGGAAGCAGGAATGGGCTGAACCACACCGTCTGTTGAAGAGAAGATTACTTATGCCTCCAAAAGAAGCTGAAGCTTTTTTAGTTCGCTAGGTGATAAATTTGTGTACTGTAATGTCGAATGGCTAGTGAAATGGAAGGATCTGGGCTCTGAACATGCTACATGGGAACTTGAGTCTTCATCCTTTTTATGTACTCCTGAGGCTGAGGAGCTCAAAAGGAGCTATGAGGACCGCTTTAAAAGCTGCAAGAAAAGCATCTGATCCTTCAAAATTAGACAAGGTATGCCATATAAAACATTTATTTGTATTAACTGGCACACTGCAACTTCATTTGACAAGAAAGTGATAATAGTTTATACATTTTCATCATTTGGGTTATATGCTCATCCTTTTGCTAGTCCACCACAATCAATGAGCTTTATTAGTTCCAAGCAAGTTTGTTTTCTTCTGCAGTTGTCTGGTCACATTGCTTTGCTAGGCTACCTCACGCAAATAATGAGCTCTATTAGTTCCAAGCAAAGTTTTTCCCTTCTGCTGTTTGGACATTAGACCATCTGAAGCATGTTTCAGAATGAACCCATTGGATTCCCTGTGGATCTCTGTTACATTCTTTCATTCCAAACAGCCCCTAGATTGCTTAAAGATTTCACAATTTTCAGTAATGGTAAACATCTATGTGCTATACAGGTTAAGGGCAATTTTCAGTAATGGTAAACATCTATGTGCTATACAGGTTAAGGGCGGCATATTTCAGCAACTCCAGAGATTGCCAGATGGTTGCCCTCCTGGTTTAGATGATGATCATTTGAGATCTCTCAACCAGCTTCGTGAGTTCTGGCACAATTCTCGTGGTGCTGTTTTCATCGACGATCAGGTAGAATAGAACTAGCTAAATATTGTAGCCACCATGCATGAAAAGGTATATTGATATGTTTTATTGGCGCCTTCCACTTTTTAAGTTTTTGGATTTTCTAGATTTAGTTGTGCTTCCATTTTTCTTGTCTTTTTTATTAGTTGAGGTTTGTGGTTACTGGCATGACAACTCTGCTGGCGCCTTTGTATTATGGCAGTTTTTAATGTATGGCGGAAGCTTCGATTATTAAGTCGGTGTATTTTAGACATACCATGGTTTAACTAATTAACTTATCTATTTTACAGGAGCGAGTAATTAAGACCATTCTTTTTGTGACATCCATACTGCCTCACATTTGTCGACCACTCCTCATTGTCTCTACTACTACTTCTCTCTCCTTGTGGGAGACTAAGTTCAATCGCTTAGCAGCATCCATCAATGTTGTGGTGTACAATGGGGAGAAAGATGTACGCAAATCAATTCAAGATCTGGAGTTTTATCAGGATGGTTCTGTGATGCTGCAGGTTCTCTTGTCCCACCCTGATGCCATCTTAGAGGTAATATTATTCTGTTTGACTCAGCTTGTCTAGTTTATCCATTAAAAGAGCACCATTGCTTTCTTTAGATGCATTTTGCATTAATGTTATGAATCCATAAAGTTTACTTATCATGTAATATGTACCCTTTTGTTTCCTGTTTCTTTCCATTATAATACAGGACATCGGGCCATTGAACGAATTAACTGGGAAGCAGTTATGATCGATGATTGCCAAAACTCTAGAGTTTTAAAATGCCTTGATCAACTTAAGCGACTTCCTACCAATTTTAGGATGGTTCTGTTGAGTTCCTCACTAAAGGTGCTGCCACCAACCTTATATAGAATTCTTTTTTTGTACCACAAGTGGGTCATATTTTCTTATTTTATTTTGCAGGAAAGTATTGCTGAGCACATCAATCTGCTGTCTTTCCTCAACCCTGAAGAAAATGGTACATTAAGTGTCTCAAATGGTGTTTCTTTTTGATACAGCCGGCACCCTAGCTGTTCTGAAAGCAAAACTTGCACGCTATGTTGCCTTTGAGCGGAAGGCAGATTCTTCTAAGCTTTTAGAGTATTGGGTTCCTGCCCGCCTTTCACCAGTGCAACTAGAGATGTATTGTTACATATTACTATCAAACTCCCCAGCCCTTAGATCACATTCTAAAACAGATACCGTTGGTGCTCTTCGCAGAATAACATTCTTATATCCCTTCGGAAGGTTTGCTTTTAAAACTTCTTTGCATGCAATGACTTGTTTTAAAGTAGCAATTTAGCTGGATAAGATGGAACCTGCATGTACACTTATCATGCATGTCTGCAGACAATTCTATTGATCTTCAGTTAATCCTTATGCAACAGTGTTGTGACCACCCTTATCTCGTTGATCAAGCGCTGCAAAGCACACTTACCAAGGATCGCCCTGTAACTGATATCCTTGACATTGAGTGCATTCATGTGGCAAGTTGCTGCTTCTTGACAGAATGCTCCAACAGATCAGGATTCAAGGTCTTAGAGTTCTTATTCTTTCACAGGTGAGTCCATGGTCTTCTTTTACTTACAATCTGTGCATGTTGATTACAGGAAGGTCAGTCTGCTACTCCCTCTGTTCCAAAATTTGTTTTGTTTTAATTTTGCCATAAGTCAAACTTCATTAACTCTGACCAAGTTTATATAAAAAAAAATGCACCAACGTTTACAGCGTCAAATTAGTTTTAAGTCAAATTCACCATGAAGTATGTCTTCATAGTGCAGTTATTGGGTATTGTAGATACCAATATCTTTTTTATATAAACTTTGTCAAAGTTTATGACAACTAAAACAACCTACATTTTGGAATGGAGGGAATACTACCTAAGCCTGAATTTTTGCAACCCCTGATTTTTAATTATCATACCTTATGCTTACCCATGCAGTTTCTTTCATTTTTCCAAAGTTAGTGTTCCGTTCTGAGAGTATCTGCACACCTAGCATCTTAGTTTACTGTCAAATAACTGAGTGATATTGTTTAGTTATCTTATTTGCCTCAGTTACAAAATTAAGAATAACAAAAAGATGCAGTTAAATTTTCAGTTCAAATTTCTAACACGCTTCTTTTTTGGAAGTAGATGTCCACAATGATTATTTTGGTCATCTGTTTTGAATAGCTCTGATTTGTTATTGAGACACTAGATTACTTATGCTTATGATGCTGCTGTATTCTCCAGTTATTGTATTAACAATGCTTTTGGTCCAGTCTTACTCAACTCTATTTTTTGTGGCAGTCTGGTGGTGGATCTGGCAACCCTATGGGTGACATTTTAGATGACTTTGTTCGTCAAAGATTTGGTTACGAGTCATATGAACGTGTTGAACGTGGATTGCTACTGCAAAAGAAACAGACAGCAATGAATATGTTCAATGACAAAACTAAGGGGCGATTTATATTTTTGATTGATAGTCGTGCATGTGGCCCAAGCATCAAGCTATCGGCTGTTGATGCCATCATCATATATGGTAGTGACTGGAATCCCATGAATGACTTGAGAGCCCTTCAGAGGGTCAGCATTGAGTTAAAGCCTGAACCTGTGCCTATTTTTCGTTTGTATTCATCTTATACAGTGGAGGAAAAAGCTCTTATTCTTGCAAAGCATGATCATATTCTGGATAGCAATATTGTTAATATAACCCTAGCCTCAGCCATTGTCTGCTCAGTTGGGGTGCATCATTTCTGTTCAATAGACTTGAGGAGTTGCAGAACCTTAGCTACTCAAATGTCACTGGTGATAAGCTTTTCATGGATAATGTAGCTTTGGAGTTTTTAACAAAATTACCCAGCAAGGTTGCACTCAGCACTGAAGCAGGCAATGCAGCCATATCACAAGCTTTTCTGCGTGGATCTTTTTATTCTAGAGCTGTTGTTGTAGCTGGTGAGAGGGAGGGAATTTCATCAGTTGATGGTGATCTGCCAAAGTTCTGTGCCTACTGGTCAAGTTTACTTAATGGGAGGTCTCCTCATTGGCAACATATTTCTGAGCCAGCACAAAGAAGCCGTAGAAAGATACATAACACGGAGCAACAATTGAAAAACACAGAAGAACAGTTGAATATACCTACTGAAGAAACTGATGAAGCCAGAATAAAGCGTAGAAGAATTGGTGAAATCATGGATTCATCTCCAAAAGACTCACCTGGCAAAAACAAGGACACCATATTGCCTGAAAACAATACCCCATGTAGTTCTCATCAAATATCAGTTGAAAATACATGGCAGGAACTAGGTATTACATCTGTAACTGAACTGTTGTATTTTAGTTTAGGTATGGATACTGCATTGTGCTAACACAGTTCATTATGTAGAGCGAAACAATCTTCATGGCACACAAAAAAATGTCTACATGTTCAACTCAAGCCAGAACTTTCAAGGTTATATATGTTGCTGCAACTGCCGGTACTGCTACACATATTTAACTCTATTGCCCCCTCCATGACTTCATGCTCTCTTTTTAATTTTTTAATCCTGTTTAAATAATTTATTAAATTTTCACAAAATATAAGATAGAATTTGGCCCTCTTAGGATTTTGATGGTTAATATTTCTCAGCTCTGAACCATGTGTGAAATGTGTATTTTTCCCTCATCATTTGTCAAGTTAATTTTCACAAATATAAGATAGAATTTGGCTCTCTTAGGATTTTGATGGTTAATATTTCTCAGCTCTGAACCATGTGTGAAATGTGTATTTTCCTCGTCATTTATCAAGTTGATTCTTGATAAATATTGCTCTTAAAATGAGATGAGAAAAAGTTTTTTGAAGCAAGAGATGAGAAAAAAGTTGACCGATGATTTTTATATTCTCAGTATCATCTGGAATCCATTAGCATTTTGACAGTTTCCACTAGTTAGTTTATCTTAAGCACGTGTGATCATGTTCTCAAATATCATCTTCAATCCATAACCATAATGTTTGCTAGTTCCTACCAGCTACTTTATTTTAAGCATATTCTTTCAGCATCAGGGGTCATGGGCAATGCTTGCCATTTCCATGTGTGTTCGGGCTTGAAACTGATGTTGGTATCATCCGTGATAGTTCTTGTTTTATTGTATGCTTCATGTCTAACTTTTCAGGATAGTACTAGAACATCTATACTTTATTGCTCATCCATTAGTCAAGTAGTAATCCTCAGCATAAGTCACAAGAGAAAAATCACAGAAACATTCACAGTTGTCATCTTCCTCATGGCTGCCAATGCACAAGAATCATCGAGGAAATAGTGGCAATCACAGATTGATGCGGACCTAGCTTCTCAATCACCATATATTTTAGCAATGCATGCAACATGAATCATATAGTCCCTAGGATAATCATTTTAGGTTAGAAGCAGGTACACGGATCCTATGCAGATCTAAACTGAACAAAATATTTGTTAAAGAAAAAAAATCAGAAAAGAAGAGATCATAGGCAGTGCTTCTGTTATGCCCAGCAGGCAATAAGGCCCATTAGTGGGCTAATTGCCCAATTATCCTATATTATTTATATTTCCTTAAATAGTTTATTTATTTAGAGAGGGGGAGAGAGATATAGGACATGTAAGACACTTGTGTGAGGTAAGCAAGAGCAAACCAGTTGCTCAGCTTCCCTCAGGTAGCTGGGAGTCCAGATTGTAACCTCTCTCTCATTCTCTGACTTGTGCTCCCTCTCCCACACCAACCACGGCGCCGCGGGCACGCCGCCGACGCTCCCTTCCTCGCTCCTCTCCCACTCACCCCTATTTCCTCAGATCCACCCCGGCCGGTAGGACCCGAGCCCCTATCAGCTTCCTTAAAAAAACTCGACCTGCAGGGGTTAATACAGCCCCCCGGGCATTTTGCTAAGAAGAACTCACGCAGCTCGAGAAAACCCAAGAATCCTGCCCCACCCATACACAGCGGCACTGTAGCCCATGTCAGAATGACCACCGTGGCCTGGGCCAGACCTTAGACATGTGCTTTGGTGTCGACAGATGAAGGAATTTTTTAACCCTAGCCTGAAATTCATTCCCATAGGGAGGCTCATTTACTAGGCAATGCATCCTTTTGTAACATAAATAATAAAGCTCTACATCCTACCACTATGCAACCTTGCTGCCGCAAAGAGATTTAGAGAGAGAATTGGAAAGAGGCTTGACACCGGGCTGAATCAAGAGGTCTGACCTTTGAGATCCCCAATTTCTAATTATGCGGCCACTTTGTTTTGAAAAATGTTAAAAGACTGTAAAATTTGATAAAAAATCAGTCACTTATATGCAGTTAATGCATGTTTAGTTTACAAAAGTTGAACCAGTGGGGCTCATATTCGAATTGCTTTTAAGATGATGTCGCAATTAGTGACCATGGAGATGTTTTGCAACTTTGATCTACAAAAAAATATTTAAACTGAAGTATTTGTTAAACATAGTTGTGGTCTCCTCTTGCAATAACATACAAATGACAAATGTGGTATTTGTAGCAAGGATGCATCCCAGTCATAGATCACATTTTACCTAAAAAATCCCAGTCAAATTATGAAAATTGAAAGTTTACTTTATTTCATGTACTGAATTTTCAATCTTAGTTTGTTTGCTTTTATGTATTTAACAAAATTTTCAGGAGAATGTGAAATCCTTATGTGAGGAACTTCTCGAGTATATTTTGAAGAATCACCAAATCAGCCAGGAGCCTAAGGGCCTACTGCATGCATTCAATTTAGCTCTGGTTAGATAAAAAGTTCTTTATTTTGTTTTTTTTGCTTTAATTTAGTTTGCTGCTAAATGCTTTTGTTTTTGTTTTTGTATTGTTCTTGCTTCAGTGTTGGCGTGCTGCTTCTCTCTCAAAGCATAAGATCAATCACACAGAATCGCCATGCTTGCTGTAAACAACTTAAACTATGAGTGCGAAGAAGAACTTGCTAAGTTTGTCTATAAGAAGCTAAAGATCCTTAAGAAGAAGTTTGCACGTAGAGCAGGGGAAGTGAGCAAGCAAAAATATATGGCTTCAACGAGCAACATATCAACTTGTGAACCGGACACTTCAGTTAGACTGAGAAATGATGAGTTAATCCCTAGCCAGGTAACTTTGACTGATGGTAACTTTGAGAATGGTTCACATCACGAGGCTACAGGTGACTTTTGGACCGAGGAGATGGTTTCGAAGAGAAAGAACTGCTATCTGACCCAGTAACTCGTGAAGGGAACGTTTATCGAGAGATGAACTTCTCAGCAAAATAATGGACGAAAGGATTAAATTAGTTGACAAAGTTTTTCTCATTAAGAGAAAGGAGTATCCAGGATAAGCATTCCAAAGAGGTTTCATTTTTGGAGATGCATAGGCAAAAGGAAGTGGCAAAAACTCAAAGGTGCTTGCAGTTTAGTTGTGGAACATCTTCGTAGTAGTCAAAATCGCATTGATCAAGAGGACGGGGATGGGAAAATAAAGCTAATAATTGATTGGTTTACTATGCTGCTGTATGCTTTCTTGGAACACATGAAATGCCAACGTAACAGGCTTGACATGCAGCAATCAGCTTCCAGGATCAAGGAGTCTCAACTGAAGGAAGAAAACCTTCAGGCGGCAAAATGTGGCCAATTAGATCAAAATTTTGATCAACACATTCCTTTACCATATTTTGAATTTGCTATGGAAGAATTTAGGCACTTCAGGGAAGTAGTTGGTAGCTGCCATGTTCATGCAGGTGCTCTGGCACCAGAGTTATTGGATGACAACTCAGCAATGGAAATTATGTTGGTTCAAAGCACAAATGCATCTGAAGTTAGACCTGCTGAAGTTCTTGTTCAAGGTCCAGCATCAGAAGTTGTCGATCCATCAGTGAATGGGATTCGCAGTTATTCTGATGGCATCAACTCACAAGGAGATGCATCTCTGGCGCTAAATAGGCCTGCTGAAGTTATTGTTCAAGGTCCAGAATCAGAAGTTGTCGATCCATCAGTGGACAGGATTTGCAATTATCCTGATGGCATCAACTCACAAGGAGATGCGTCTCTGGCAATTCCTTCATTGGTTAGTAGTCCTTAACTGTCAATTCAGTTACTATGTATGGTTTATTTACATGCAATATGGTGACAGTACTTATTAGTTGCTTCCAAGCAACAAATGATCATTTTTCCCTAGAAAGCTGTCATGTTCAACCTGTAAATCATAACATATTTCCTGAACAATGTTGCTCGTATGTAAGACCATTGGAATTTCAGAAAGAAATGTGAGATCTCCCTCATGTCAGTATTTATGACCTCTGCCTTTTTTTTTTTTTTCCTTTGGGAGTTAAGTTAATGTCCTTTTCTCCTTTTGTGATAGAGCACAAAGTGTAAGAAACATTTGTAAGCTTTCTAGTAGCCTAAACTAGGTGTGGCTTCTTTTCTTACTGTTTCTATTTAGTAAAACCAATCTTAAATGTGTTTACCACTCTGGTAGTTCTGTTGGTCCGTTTCCCCTGGCAGAGTAAGAACTATGCATTATTTTGCCTTTTGTATAGAACAGTCCTCTGAATTTTTCTAGCCCGTATCCTTGAATGTACCTGACTAGTGATATCCCTTCTCTTTCTTTGTATGTATTATGTTGGTTTTCATATGGTACAATCCAAGTGTTACTTTACAATTAATAATTTACTGGTGGATATCCTGCTTTTCTTTATGCGTGAGGGACAGTGCTTTGGGCATTTTGTTCATTTTTTAACTAATTGTATATCACTGCTTGCTCCTGCTTGTTTTCTTTGTCTTGTCTTGTCATTACACATTGCGTCATTGTCTAGGATCCTTATTTATACGGGCACGTCCTAAGCTTATTGTGCTGTATAACTCAATATGTACTGCTACCATTATATCAGGAACCCTCAAGTGGTGACCTTAGAAGTACTGAGCATGTTGAGGAGAACACAGCTGGCTCACCAGCACAGGGTGGTACAAGCGAACATTTAGGTGATGATGCAATGGAAGTTGAAACCGAAATAGGAACACTGCTTTGGCCGATTCACCTGACTTTGACACACCAGCTTTGAATGCTGCATCCAGGCAGGCAACAATGCCGGTTTCTCGAGAAATTGAGATGGGGAGCAATCTTGTGGACCAATGTGCACAGCAGAGTTTAGTGTCATCACAACCTTTGCAAGGGAACCAGGACAAACAAATTTGTCTAGTGCAGCATCAGCTCAACCCTTGCAATCTGAGAGGCAACAATCAATCCCTCTTTCCAATAATCTGCTTGAAAGAGCACAGCTTGATCAGAGTCGACCAAATTATCAGGCAGATGCGGCACCTTGTTCGGGCGCAGTCTGCAGAACTCTTTCCAGTGACATCAATGATGTTTAATCACCCACCTATTGATGTTGAACCACTGAAAATGAGTTGCACAAATTAAGACTACACATGGACACACTCAATAAAATCCATGAACAGAAGGTTTCTTATTTTTTTGTCCTTGTCTTTCTTTCTTATGCTGTTCTAGAATCACCATATCTAACTAACTCCAATTTGGACAGAAAACCCAACTTCAGACGGAGTGCAGCCAAGAAGTAGAGAAGGTAAAGAGAAAATATGATTTGTTAATTAAAGAACATGACTCCACTCATCTTCAGCAAAAAGAAGGCACTTTCGATGATTTTTATGAGAAAGTTCAACGCAACCAATCGCTGGCTGAGGATTTTTCGGCCAAATTCATATCAACATCTGCAGCACAAGGTATGGAGCATGTACATTCATACATTGTCCCTTTCAAATTAATGTTTTCAACATGATTGTTGTTTCATATGAAACATTGTTATAAGTTCTATTTCATTGCAATTTCCCTTTCTGCAAGATTTACATCTGAAGGTGCAGTAGATCTTATTAGCTCTAGTGTAACTATTGTTGTTATAAGTTCTATTTCATTGCAATTTCCCTTTTCTTCAAGATTTACATCTGAAGGCGCAGTAGATCTTATTAGCTCAAGTGTAAATATTGTCCAGAACCAATGAGTTAAAGAAGTGTGTCACACTTTATATTCCGCTTGTTACCCAGCACGTGAGTATTCTAAAATCTGTAGGAGATCAATCATGCATTTTGACATCAAAATTACTGTTTTTCATGCGAAGAATACAATAGGCAATGTCGCTCACCATAATTGAAACAAAGAACAAAGAATGATAGAAGTCACAGCACCTGCACAGTCTAGATGAAAAATCTAGTGGCTCCAGCGACGCCCCAGGCTCATCCTGGCCTCCTTTGGCTCTCTCCCAGCCGGCAGCAGGGGCCTCCTCCATTCCTCCTGTAAACAGTTTACCCACGTGGAGGTGTCTCTGCCATGAGCCCATGAGGCCAGAACCAGGGGCTGGAAATGGGGCGCCGACAGCTGGCGCGAATGGATCGAAAGGGGCTGAGTCCAGAGGAGGCGACGCTGGCTAGATCCGCGCCGGGGATTCGCGGGGCAGGGCCTGAGGGTGGCGCAGGAGGGCGATTTAGTCAGGGCCGGCGCGAGCCTGCAGTAGCGACGTCCGTGGAGGATCTGGTCGGGCGGGGGCAATCTTGAGGACGACTGCAGACAGTGCACATGAAAGCTGCATGTCGTGCTATGAGTTGAGCCAACCTTTCTTTACCGAGAAATTATGAAATTTGACCCGGTATTCGCATGCCACCAGAAATATGACCCAGAATTCGCATGCCTTATGAAATACGACTATAGACAGGGCTGCGGGTCTGCGTGGAAGAAAACTACCTTGACCGCGAGCGTGAAGTGCTGGGTGAGCTATCGGGCAGGGTATTTCGTCTGCGGGGTGAATGATTGTTTTAGAAATGTTTTAGTTGTAGAGATAAAATATTTCTTACAATTTTTTTCATTAACTATTTCTTTGTTCTAGAAATGTTTTAGTTGTAGAGATAAAATATTTCTTAGAATTTTGTCATTAACAACTATTTCTTTGTTCTGGAAATGTTTTAGTTGTAGAGATAAAATATAAAATATTTCTTAGAATTTTGTCATTAACAAATATTTCTTTTCTTTCATTCAGGTGCAGCTAAAGCCCATACCCTCCAGTTCGTCGCACACCTCAGTCTACCCCACAAGTGATGAGGCCTCCAGTGTTGGACTCCTCACCATCATCTATTGCTCTGTCATCAGTGTGTCGACCACCAGTGCCAAGGCCTAGGGTCCAAGCACCACGGGTGGACCAACCATCGCCGCCATTGTCGCAGTTGTCCCGCACCCAACCTCCAAACTTGGAACAAGGCAATCTTTTCAGAGCAACGTCAATGACTCTTAGTCACAGGCCGCCACCTCCACGTGGGAGCTATGGAGTTCAGAGTGAATTGGCTCCTCGCTCACCTGCTCCTCATCTCCAGTTCAGGTCGCCACGGCACATTCCATGCCACTTGAAATCAACAGCAACCGTCAGCAACTAGGGTGGAGGCAATGTCCTCAAGGACACAACCAGCACTGGCAGCAGGCTCATCCCCATCAGATATACATGTGGGACCCCTGGCAGCCTCTGCAATGTCAAGTTTACACTCTGTCCCTCCCTTCAACCTCATTGCCCTCAAGCTTGCATCCTAGTCACCGTGTGCCGCCAACTCCAAACCCTACTTTACAAGCTGTGGCAACGTCAGGCTCGAATACAACAATGCCTTCCATCCCTACAGGCATGCAGCCGCCAGATTCTGGGTCACTATCGCTGGATGCATGGCTTACAGCTAATCTTGGGTTGAGTGATGATGCGTCTACAGCTAAAAATACAGCCAGTCCTGGGTTGAGCAGTGATGCGCCTAGGGCAGCTCCTACAAATACGCCCAGTCTTGGATTGAGCAGTGATATGCCTAGGGGACAGCTCCTGCTACAAATACAACCAGTCTTGGGTTGAGCAGTGATGTGCCTAGGGCTACGGCTCCTGCTAGATTGAGCAGTGATTCGCCTGGGCTGATAGTTCCTGCTACAAATGGTCCCGAGGTAGATGTGGTGTGCTTGTCTGATGATGAATGAGACTAGCAGTGTACAAGGCTGACAGTTAGAGATGACTGGGTGAAAAGACTAGGTGACCGAAGGCATTGTTTCGTTTGTTTCGTTTTTACAGCCCTTGTTCTGACAAGGTAGGAGTGTTGTTTGTGCTGTGAAGGGCTGGTGACAGCAATACCAGTTTTATTTAGATTCACTGTAAATTGGTATCATGACAAATGTCAGCCAACGGCTGCTGTAAATCGCTAACCTCCGGCGAACATGTGGAGATTAGCCTCTGAGATAGACTGTTTCAAGCGATGAGGTTGCTGTACATGTTTGTCATTGACTAGGCAATGCTGTATTGCATCGGGTTGACCACCAGTTGTAAACTCAGAGAGAATTGAGGGAGGGCAAATATATTTGTCGCTCTCGTCCGCCTGCTGCAGGCTTTCAGCCTTATTTTCCATCACCTCTCTCCCCATTCTTTCTCCCCAGAAATGGTTCTGATTTTTAGAAACCCACAAAACTATTGCCTTAATTGGTCCGTGTCTATAAATGGTCTGATTTTTAGAAACATACTGCTAGACAAGTCTATAAATGGTTCTCCGGAAATATGTTGACCGTCTTTGAAAATTGTAAGTTAAGGATGACTAAAGTTTAGTAACCTGTTTTTGTCTTCTTTTTTTTGTTGCCAACAAGGTGACTAAAAAGTGACTTGCCAAAAAAGACAGCCCCTGCCCTTCCTTTTTCTCTCCCGTTTCTCTCTCTTCCTAGAGTGAGGGCATTTTGGTCTCTGTACAGTCGCTTTAATGCCCTTTAGTCCGTGAAACTAAACATGCTGAGACTGCTCTAAGGCGCTGCTTGGTTGGTAGCCCTAACCTGCCACCAGTGTGGCGCTCGCCACGGATTTGGCCGCCATGGCTATGCCGAGAAAAAATAAATTAGACACCCATCATCCGTGGCAGCTGCAAAGAGGTTAGCTCATCAACATGTGAACATCATCTTTTGCATGCAAAAACTAGGGCCTTGTTTAGATGGCTAAAAATTTAACCTTTTTTTCCACTTTCCGTCATCACATCACATTAAATACATCAAAAGTATGTTTGAAGTATTAAATGTAGTAAAAAATAACTAATTACACGAGTTTATATGTACATTATCAGGCGGTTCTTTTAAGTCTGGCCATCTACATGGTAGGATGATATTTACCACTAACAAACGAAACGTCTTCAAACAGATGATGTGGCGATTCTGACAATTTTTTAAACATCTAAACAAGCCTAGCTCACCATTCGTGGCAGCGATGCGTGGCGTGGACTTGGCGTGCAACTCTAGGTGGAAGTTGGATGTCCAATGTCCAATGGATTACCCTCTAATTCAAAAAAATAAACTAGAATGAGATGGTCAACCAAAATTTGAATTTCTGCGTTATTTGGATACCTTCTAGCTCAAAAAATGAACTAGAATGAGATGGTCCCCACCAAAATTTGAATTTCTAATTTATTAAAAATCCAAAATGTCCAAATTAGATTAGCCTTCCACCATGACGTGCAACCAAAGGGGTCCCAAATCGAACCAAACGCCAAACCGAGCTCAAATCGAGCAATCTTCTAAAATCGTTTTCAGTAGTGCGGCCGCGGCCTAGAGGCAGCTAGAGAGGGAACAGGAAAGTCTCCAGCCGCCCCATATCGCCGGCCCGGGTCGGCCTCCGAGATCTTTTCAATTTGAAACCCTGACGCAAGCCATCTCGCCGCCGCCTCGGCCGGGCGCGGCGGTGTTTCGTGGAATACCAGGTGAGCTTCCCTCCGCCATCCTCCCTTCCGCGGCGCACGATCGTACACCTCGGTTCTACGGGATGCTTATCGTATTGAGGGGTTCCTCTTCCTCAGGTGAACATGCAGGGGTCAGGAAAATTGTGCTCCGCGTTTCGCGTCAATGGACGGTAGTTGTGTGCGTATGGCTGGGTTAGTTTGCAGGCTAGATTAAAGCGCAAAACCACAAAACTACTCCGAGGGGATTGGAGTTGTGGTCAGCTACACACCCAGTTCAGCCTACCGGTGCTCCATTTTGGTGGCAAATGCTTGTAATTAGTGGATGGGTATGGTACATTGGACTTGTTCACTGGACACACCAGAGCGCGCTCGCCGTGTGTGTCGCAGTGTCTCCAGTGCCAACAGCAGTCCAGAATTAGTGCATTGCTGAGTTTTGAATACTCCCATTTACATTAGTGACATTTCCCTTACATGATCTGACTTGACCACTATCACTTAGGTCCTGAATGACAGGTACATCTGCAGTTTTCCATATGCTTTTTTTTTTGCTACTGTTATCAAAATGGCAGCCAACAATAATTGCTCTATAATCACTAAGGCTAGTGCAAGACTTTTTTTTTAATCAATGCCTAAGTGGGTACAATGATTGTTTTCCATGGAGTTACACCAGTCATACAGACACTGCAGGGCACTGATATGACAGACTACTTTTGTGACTTCATCTGTCTAGATAAGCCATGATCAAATGCATTTCAAAAACCATTCATGACATATAGCCATCAGCACGCGTGATCGCAATATTTCTATATATGTTTATTGCCCCTTTTAGCTGCTGCAGGAAAGGATAAGGTGAATCAGACCTTCCCCATTGGCCAGTTGAATATTGTCAATCACCAATAATAGTTATGGCCCTGGGCTCCCTTTGGTACGCAAGCAATTTTAGGTTTCTTGACAAGGACTGTTTTCGGCCAATTGATGTCATGTTCAGGAACCAGTGAAGCACCACTATTTCCTCATTTTAGTGCATAGTAAAGAACAAAAATGAAATGCTATTTCTGTTTTGGTTCTTAATTACAGAGTTTGTCAGCAAAGTTGAGATTTAATATATTGTTAATATTACATACTTGATGCACCCCTGCTGGTATCTATACAGAATGCTGAAGGTAAGAAATAAGAAATTGGCAGAAAATGCAGAACACCCTGTTAGTACCTTTTTCCCTTCTGAGATTTGCATTATCAATCACTATGAAGCCATTTCTTCAATCTCCACAGAGTGTTCACATACATACCAGGGTTAAGCTTCCATACAATGTGCTCAAAGCAAGCATAGATTCAAAAGTATGCTGAGCCAGCTGATTAATGGATATTATTCTATTTTTAAATACAACAAATCTTTTCTTGATCTGAATATAATTTCTATAGTGACTATGGCAAATTATTTGGAAACAGATGCTGATGATAATATCTGTTGAGGTGCAATGCCTAGATTGATTTGGACCAGCACTAAGCGATACTTTAGCATGACCAGTACTGCAAGTGTGTCTGATTCATTAATATTCTTCCTTGCACAGATGAAGGAGCCAGAAATGGCTTCCACACAGGGCTGCGCCAGGACAGGTACTGTGCTAGCTGAATTTGGAGAAAATTATAACGTTCTGGTCCTAAAACCTTACATATATTGAGGCTGTGTTTAGCACCCAGGAATTTGGTATGTTAGTACTGAATTTGGCATTGTAGACCTTTCGTTTGTTTGTGGAAATATTGTCCTACCATGGCCTAACTAGGCTCAAAAGATTCATCTCGCAAAGTACATCCAAACTACGGTAGTTATTTCGTTTACCTATATTTCATACTCCGTACATGCGTCTTTTGGTACATTTAATAATTCATGAGATGGGAAATTCAAACAATGTGATGGGAACTTCAAGGTGAACACGCCTAGCATGGACCCAGGCTCTGCCTCTGGATGAGCTAATATAATCATCAAGTGCTTGCTTCCAGAGAGCATCAAAGATGACTAAAAAGATAATGTATTTCTTCTCTATTTTCTTGCTAATAGTTCTCCTGGTCACAAGTTCATTACAACAACCTATTTCATTGTACGTTGTGTTCATTATGCTACGTAGATTGCAAGAGAACTTTTACCTATGGTTCTAGACTAACATATGCTCCACACAAAACTACAGTAGATAGTCACTTTGTTCAAAAATAAAAGTAGATACAGTCATAGGGACAAGGGCGGTGATGCCTTTTGAAATATTCCTTGTCCTGGGGCTAGGATGGCCAATGGGTCATAGGCATTTTTCCTTCGTTGAAATGTCTCCCACCTTGCCTCAAAGTGGACCTTCCACTCCTGTGCAGTGTTGTAGTTGGGCAGATATTGCTTCACCCTAATACCTGCCTTGCCAGAGAATTCTATTATTTGGTTATTGAGGTTCAGTGCATGTTCAACGCCGTGAGAACCTGACGAAGATGGCACTGAGGATAGGAATCCCACTAGGTAGAAAACTTCCTCATCTGGTATGACTACTGACGTTCTATTGTCCCATCTGCATGAAATGAAAATAGTCAGTCATCAATCAAACTTATGGAAGGTGAACCACCATGAGGATTCCGATTTCACATATTAATTTAGTTACCTGAATTTGTTTACTGGGTAGAGCAATATGGGACCACTGTTGCTGTCTTTCAGATTTCCCCAAAGACCTCCCTTGCAAATGTGTGGATCGAACTTTTGGAACCATGAGATTTAGCCATGGGTGTGGGACCTCCCACATCCCCTTAGCTCTCAGTTTAACCTCATAGGAGTGCACCCTATCCAGGAACTCGATGTAGGTGACATCTGTGTGGAATAGGGATGATGGCATATGTCTAAGTTGATGCAGTAGGCTATTGACCTCCTGCAGACATGTACACATATTTTGACCACTCAGATTGATTTGATTTGATATTAGCCACAAGTGCTAACCATATATTCATTCAAAGGTACGCGAGTTGGCTGCTCACCTGTTCCATGTCTGACTCTTCAGGATTGTAGTTCTTCGTCATCTCAAGGCAGAAGAGCACTCTTCCATCTGATTCGAACTGGCTTGCCCACACTGGATCCTGTGGCCTAAATGATGATCTCCAGTTGTTCAGGATTCCTGTCCTGTTGATGATGACGAAGCCCTCTATGTAATCAAAGGTCCTCTCTGCTGAAATAAGCATCTCCTGATCCTCTGCGAAGCTTGTGAAGTCTGAGTAGAGAACTCTAATCCACCTCACCTGTTACATATTCAAGTGATTAGCATGTACTATCTGTTAAAAGTTACTAAAGTTAAATGATTCTCTTGTTTTCTGTACCATTTTTGGGGCAGGCTCGAGCACAATCCTGGCCCTAGTGATGATACCGAACTGACCTAGGCCACCAAGAGCAGCATGGAAGAGATCAGAGTTCTGCTCTGGTGAGCAAGTGATGATGTCTCCTTTTCCTGCATTTAGTAGTCATGATATTATATTCAGATAACTTTCATTTCATCATAATTATCAAGGTATATATCTCTGATACCTGTCACAATCTCCAGCTCGTTTACATTGCTGATTTGTGGGCCATGTCGGAACGTCTGACCACTGACCCCTGCATTCGACAATGTGCCTCCAACTGTGAGGTGGAGGTAATCCGTCCATGACTTTGGTGCCAGACCGTACTTCAATGTCTCATGCAGGACATTTATCCAGAGTTCTCCTCCCGAGGCATCAACATAGGGCGATGCACCAGAGTGCACCTGCATTCTGGTATTAGGGAGGGACTCCATTTTGATGACAATCCCTCCAGCTGCCTGGCACTGCCCTCGAGTGAGTGTCCATGCCCACGGGCCGCCACGGTGAGCATGGAGTGCTCTCCCCAAGAAAACATGCCTGACCGTAGTGGCAATGTCATCTACTGAGCCTGGATGAAGCACAGCAGCTGGCATGAAACTAGAAAGATTGCCGAAGTCCCAGGCAGCAGTAGACACGTCATGGAAGCTGAAATGGCCATCGAGGGGTAGTTTATTGAG
Source organism: Hyparrhenia diplandra (assembly GCA_015847255.1). NCBI lineage: Eukaryota > Viridiplantae > Streptophyta > Magnoliopsida > Poales > Poaceae > Hyparrhenia > Hyparrhenia diplandra. The sequence continues at coordinate 81,265 of JADLZK010002231.1, read as the reverse complement.
GGTTGCGAGCACATCTTGGTCAGTTGCACGGGAGGTGGTGACTACACCAAAGGCAAATAAAACGAAAAAAAAACTTTAGATACTGCGGAACTGATGTTTTCATGGCTCATCTACAGTTCAAGAACCAACTAGTCCAGCAGTTTAAGTTTTGAGGAGAAAGATGAATAGGGTAGGGTGGTTTAGTGTAAGGAAGGATGAGAATGGAGAGTGAGGGATGGATGGATGGAGATTTAAAGGGGCACTTGGAGGGTTTGCATGTGGACTGGTGTAGGAGGTAGTGTTGTCAAACCAGACTTGGGAACTGTTTGGTTGACTAATCAGTAAGAGAACAGGTTTGGCTGCAAAATATGGATTCAGCTGCTTTGCTGAGTACCCACAGCACTCCGCAAAGCACGAAAGACACTCTTCAGCCCGAAAGAACAGCAACACGGTAGCAGTCCCACTTGATGCTTCAAATTCGATTTCATGTGCAGATTGTAAGTCGTTCTAATTTTTCTAGAAATATAGCTTTTACTATGTATCTAGACATAATGTGTATCTAGTTGCTTAGCAAAAAACTATATACCTGAAAAAGCCATAACGACTTATAATTTGAAATGGATGAAGTAATTTTTTCATGGGATAAAACTTGAATAGCTTTCGACTTTTGGTGCACAACACCCTAGCAAATAAATCTGATTATAATCCATCTAACAAGTCTTTTGCCATATTATTTGCAGTGCAATTACCATATGATGACTTGCCATTCATCTTGTAGGTAGGCATGGTTTTTGCAAACTAGAGAGAGAGAGAGAGAGAGCTCCGCCGCCGCCCTTTGCCCTAGCCACCACCTTCCCCCTTGCCTGTGCCAACACCGCCACCACGACCACCCCTCCCAACCGAGGCCTATCATAAGATGATTCCGTGGTGTTATTTCTTATTCATGGTATCATCCAGTGGCTCCATCCAAACTGTTCTACAAGCCTCTGTTTTTCATTGTATGATCTAGTGGTATTCTTCTTCCTTTACCATACTGTCTGGTGAGCCTGTGCGCCATGCTTCTCTTCCCTCCCCACTCTCTGCTCATCATGGCATGTGTGGTGGACTCTTCTGTGATTTGCACTGAGATTTCTCTGGTTTTCACTTATCACCAAAACCACAAAGAACATTGCATAGGCCATGCATGCTAACTATAGTTTGCTAAATGAATGATATCCCTCTCATTCATGAATGAATGAACCGTCTTGTCTAACCTGGGAAGAATTCAAGGCCACCAAAGTCTTTTCATCTGCATCCTTAAAGCGTGTACGCAAACCTATGGGTGTGATCTATAATTGTAACCGGGGCTACCTATATCTATCATTATCAAGGAATGACTTCGTGTAGTGGGCTTTCCTTTTCTGCTCTACCTTGACAGCAAAATGTAGGGGCTATCCAAGAGACAAGTATATTTTTCAGGAAAACGAAAGGCCTTTTATGGAAATACTTTTCTATGAAATAGATCGGCACTTTCTCATATGAAAGGAAGGACTTGCTTTATCATTTTTGGTCCTTCACTTATCAATTATTCCCTCGATTCAAAATTGTAAGTGATTCCAAGAATCTTGAGAGTCAAAGCATCTCAAGTTCGACCAAAAACTATAGAGAGAACTATAAATATTTGTGACATAAAATAGGTATAGTATGAAAATATAATTAACATAGATGTTTGCATGCTTCATTAATATCTTGTTTTTGACTGAAATTCATCAATATCTTGTTGGTTGCCAATAATATTTAAATCATCAACATACACATATATAATGCAAAATCCCAATTGGGACTTTTTGATGATGAAACATGGACAATCATCATTGTTAGTGTATCCCTTCCGCAGGAGGTATTCACTAAGTTGGTTGTACCACATCGCTCCCGGCTGCTTTAAGCCATAGAGTAACTTTTGAAGCTTTACACAATACATGCTGCGATTTGCATTTTGATTTGGTATAGAGATTCCATCGCATGAGAAATGGCCCGATCTTCACGGCAAGTAGGTCACGAACACGAAGAATGATGAGAAGGTAGCAGAAATAGTAGGATAACTTGCTGAAAATAGCGGGTAACTAGCTTTATACCTAGCCAAAGTTGGATGCGACCAAGTGACCGGGAGAGAGGCACCAAAACCGCGAAGACTTTGACTCGATCTCCAAACGACCGCAGAACCACAACCGAGCTAATCGACACAAGGCAAGGCAGATGTACTTTGAACTCGCAAAAAGCACCTAATAAGTGGACCTGAGAGAGAGAGATTTCACAAGTCCTAGAAGAATAAGGAAGAACAAGGGTGAGTAAGGCACTTTCGGCAGCCGGGCTGTAATATCACTTGGATTATCTTTAATTATCAAAAGTTGTTGATAGCTTACACATAGGGGGATATTTATACTAGAACAAACCTCCTAGGTAGGTGGAAACGCAAAAAAAGAAGCTAGACTTGTCATCAATGTGAAAGGGTAACCATGGGATGAACTCCAAATTGTGTGGTTGTTTGACTTCTCTTTAAGCAGCCTTTAGTGTTTTGATCATAACTCCTCCTAGGAAACTTCAAATGGCACGGGGTTGGATGCGTTGGAAATATGACTTGATAAGCTTTCACACCATGTGCCTCTTGCTTCACGAAGTGTTTGGATTGGTACAGTTTTGCACCTAACATTTAGACTTTATGCAGATCGTCGACCTTCGACCAGTCCAACACTAAAATTGGTTGGATGCCATGCTAAAGTATCCACACTGGTCCGGGCTTGCACCATTGGAAACTAGACTTGAAGATCTTTCTAACAAGTGCTCATTTCCTTCATAGCTTTTGGAAAACAAAAGTTATGAATATTTCTTTCCGATTTTGTAGGACTGGTCTTGCTCGAGCTTGTTCCTTCTCTCGTTCATCACCTTGTATGTTCTTGTCATCCTCCTTATTGAACCTGAGTTGAAGCAATGTACATGATTTAAGTAGTATATAATTCTTATTAATGGTAAAATGAGTTTCACAAAGTAGCGTGTGCACCTCTTGCCGGAGCTTCTTAGCCTAGCTATGAGTAATCGGTTCGCACGCAGGACTTTGTTGATGATGTAGTAGTCGGAGAGGTCACCTTGGTGGCCGACATGGCGTGGTCATATCATCATCCCTCCCTTGAAAAGGAGTCGCCCTCAACTCTAACTCTTGTTGTTCAAATAAATTGTGTGTGGCTTAATGACTTGTAGTTTTATGACAATGTCACAATATTCTTCTTCCATAATCACAACAAGGTGTTTGAATCTATAATCATAAAACCAAGTAGTAGTCTTGTAGGTATCAATCTAAACAATTTGAAATTAAGTATAGATTTCACCTTGCACTTATGCTTAGAATAAATGGTGAATGTTGATTGCCTTGACATGGTCACATCAGGAACCTTCATATATGTCCGAATCTAGTGACCCAAAAAGATATAGAGTCGCTACATCCATCAACCGCATAGATAGACAATTTTGTACGGCCGAGATAAAAGATATCGAATGTTATTCCATTCATGATCAGAGAATATGTTTCATTGAAATCAATGTCGCCTCTCGCGTGAACCCTTGTGCAAGATATCCAACCAATCCGAATTTGGGCCTCTTTTTGGAAAATAGTCCAAGATCCTTTTGCCATTACATATTGTCTTCTTTGTAGGAGCAGCGCTATGTCTAGCTAGTAAGTTCACTACAAATGCAATGTCGCCCGGTGCTATTTGCTAGATACATCAACGCTCCGATGACACTAAGGTATGGGACATGGGGTCCTAGAACTTTCACCCCCTCATCTTGAGGTATGAATGGATTAGTCTTCATTTCTAAAGACCGAACAACCATGGGGGTTTTGATGGGATATGGTTTGTCCATATTGAATTTCTCCAATACTTTCTGGGCATAGGCAAATTGATGCAAAAAGATTCCATTTGGAAGGTGCTCAAGCTGTAGGCCTAAGCAATATTTGGTTTTACCCAAATCTTTCAACTCGAACTCCGTCTTTATATGTTTGATGCCTCATCAATATCTTCTTGGTTGCCAATAATATTTAAATCATCAACATACACAGATATAATGCAAAATCCTGTTTGGGACTTTTTGATGAAGACACATGGGCAATCATCATTGTTAGCATATCCCTTGCGCAGAAGGTATTCGCTAAGTCGATTGTACCACATCCTTTCCGGTGTTACAACGCATACACTTTCATGTTGATGCATGCATATTTCTCGCGCCACTAAGAATAGCCTACAAGTGGTCGGTCCGCCCGATGCCGCCTCTCGCCCCCTCCCCTCGCTTAGGCAGAGGAGCATGGACCTCGGCATCCGTGGATGGCAAGGAGCTCTCACCGCCATCATTTGTGAGCCGGTGAGTCGACGGTTTGTGAGGTACCCTAATCCATGTGCGGATTATGCGGCCGAGACTAAGAGCAACAATGTCGTTGACGGGTTCTGGCGATGCCGGTGATAGTTGTGGAGCAGCGGGCGTTGGATCAATGCCATCGTACGCCATGAGTCACGAAGGGGCGGACATGCGCGTAGCCATCGCCGCCGGTGGAGTTCTCGGTGGGTGTCGGCGACCTACGCCAGCAGCGTAGCCATGCACGCAGGACATGGTGCGGGGGCGGCATTGAGATGCCGGTCCTCGGATTTGGCGCGCATCCGCTTTAGAAACGGTTCTTGCTCGCCATGTGGGCGGCATGACCGATTAGTTGTGTGTTCATCCGTAGGAGATCGACTCCACATTAGGGTGCGAAAATGAAATCCGCATAGGTGTTGAAAGGTCCCTAATGGTTTTGGTAATTAAGTGACAACATTAGGTGAACTAATTATGTGTGATTGAGATAATACATAGGAGATTAGTTCACATGTGATGACACAATGAAGGAGCTTATTGCATATGAGACATGACATGAAGTCATGTGACCAAGGTGGTGAAGATCAAGACAAGGCTTGGCTTGATGGACCGCTTGCAAGTGTGAAGGGCAAGTTGAGGCAAAGGAAGTGATGGACCGCAAGGCGGTGAAGCTTGGGCAAGACTTGGCACCGACGGACCGACGAATCGGTGAAGAGCAAGTGAGGTCAAGATCGATGGACCAAGAAGGTCATGTGATGATATGAAGTGGATCATATCATTCTTGATCGTGTTGGTGCATGTGTTGCATCGGCACTTGGAGATGGAGCAGAATGGAAATGCGCAAGGCAAAGGTATAAGCTATAGGGCATTTCATTTTTTGCCGGTCATGAGGAGCTTAGAGAAGTTTATGACCGTGTTTAGGATAGATGGCCGTATCATCAAGAGGGGTAAACTTGTTTGCATATCGGTCATCTAGTGCCACTTGAGCGATCTAAGTTTGTGATGTGTTAGGATCGAAAGTGGCATGGTAAGAGCAAGATAAAATCCTTTGAAAATTATTGTAAAAATGCTAACACACATGCACACGGTGATGTACACTTGGTGGTGTTAGCACATTTGCAAAGGAGAAGTTGTTTCGGGGACTGCCTTTCAAGTGGAATACTGCTTTGATCCATTGTGCTTTGGATCAAGTAACTAGGTGGGTTGTGTAGCCCTCTGAATAAGCTTTCCATAGAGTCCAAGATCATCGAAAAACAGAGTTCGGATGAAGGAGATATCACCGCTTTATCGGGCGTTGGTCCGACCGACACCGTGGACCGGACGGTCCGTCCGTAATCCAAATCGAGGGTCCGGTAAGGTCGGTTTCTGAGTGTTTTGACCGGAGGGTCCAGTCCAAGGTCCAGTCGGGCGTCCGGTCACTTCTAGAGAGGTCTCGGGTGATTTTTAGTGACCTGACCGGGTCCGGTCAAGATCGGAGCGCCCTTGTCGGCCTCCTCGAAAACAGCTACTAACGGCTAGTTTTGTCCTTGGGGGTATAAGTAGAGGTGGTGGCTGGCCATGGCTGGTTGCTAAGCACCTTGTGGACTTTGTGTCCATGCTTGAGAGTGCTAGAGAGCCCTCCAACTCACTCTAACTTGACAATGTTCATCCGATTGAGTGAGTGAGCGATTCTAGTGCGATTGCTTTGAGAGATTGCATCGTGGGGCACTAGGTGATCGTGTTGCAAGCCGGTGTGCTTGTTTCTTCTTGGAGGTTACCACCTCCTAGACGGCTTGGTGGCAAGAGACTTCGTTAAAGCACGCAAGGAAGATTGTGCGGTGCTCCGAGGAGGATTTGTGAGATGTCCGTGCTTTCGCCTCGCGGGAATCGCGAAGAGCAACACTACTAGAGCGTGTCATTGAGTTACCACCCTTATGAGTGGTGTCTTAGAGAGCCTTGGCGGTGAGCCGCATAAGGGGCCAACTAGCGAAGGCACCGCCTAGTCCAAGAACCATCGAGGTGCTGGTCAACACAACGAGGAGTAGGGGAAGTTGGCAAGCTTCCCGAGACAAGCTTCCCGACCTCGGTAAAAAAAAAAAAACCTGGTGTCATTTTGTGTCCACACTTCACGGTGGTTTGCATTCTCCTCATCACAAATTTTGTTCTTACATTCATATATTTATCACCTCATTTGCTCTATGTAGGATCTTTTGTGTGGTGATTTAGAGTCGTAGCTAGAGGGATGAAGTCTTGGCTAAGTTTAATACTTTTAATTCCTCATTATATTCGGGTTAGCCTTTAAAATTAGTTTTAGAAAGGACTATTCACACACACCCCCTAGTCCTCGTCTCGACCCTACAGGTGCGCGTAATGAAAATAAAACATCACAGCTTGCAAAATGAGGTAAGCTAACGACGGTATGGGCGGCGGCGACGGCATACCTCGATGAGCGAGGCTGAAGCAAGGTGCTGATAACATGTGAATAGAAAATGCGAGTATGTAAAAAGTGGCAAGATATGTTCAAGTCCACATTCCATTGATCCATACACCTTGCTCATTATGTTGAAGGTGTTAAAAGTCATTAGAAGGCATTTAACCTCTATTGAAATGAAGGTTACTAGAAATCTTATTAAGGTTGAGGTAAATAATTGTAACAGTACTAACCCACCCCCACCCTTGTTTTTTATAATAGTAAATATATGGAAGACCAGCAAGATGTGTGGAGTAAAAGTGCAAAACTACCCTGAACAAGAATCTCACGAAGTATTCTGTCTTGCACACTATAAATGACCATGGAGTATGCGAAATAACAGGTCACAGACATGGGCACAATCAGCAAAGGTTCACTTCATAGATATCACGCACGTCATAAAGCGTACATGCAACACAGTAGAACACCAGGACTAAAGTGCAAAGCACGCGACCTCAGTTCAGGAACTTAAAAAGAAAAAAAAGAAAAAAAGACAGCTGCATCGTCAACGCAGCCCCTGAAACCAACCACCTGGGCGGCCAACAGCCGCTTCTCTCACAGGTACTTTATTCATCACACTATTGCCAACGACTCCATACTAATAGGATGATTATATTACTTAATATAGGCTCTCCTGACCAACAGAAGGCACCGTCCATGGTTGATTCATAGTATAGCATCACGAGACTGCAAGCTCGGATCAACAGAGCAAGACATCATCTCCAAAGAACCAACGCCACCATGCTTCACACAAGCTTCATATATATACTCAAAGTTGCTCAAACCTCCTTCCCTACAGATCCCCCACCTGAAATAAAAGATGTCAGTCGGAGAAACAAATGAAAACCCAGTTTCAACATCAAGAAGAAAAAACATAAATTCTTCTCGATCGGCAACACTACTGACCATGTTTTCCTTTGCACCGATCGTTTGGATGTTTCAGGGTTCCGTCCCGGCGCGGCCTGGGCCAGCACAGGCTCCTCCCGGACCGGATTCATTTGAGTTTCGGTTGATTGCTATTCGAAGTCTTCATCATACTCCCCATCAGACAAGTCACCATCCTGGTAGGCACTGACATCAGCTGGGTAGCGGAGGATCCCACCTATCCCGCCAAATCCCCGACAGAACTGAGAACCTTCCTGGGACTTGTTGGTGACGAACTCCAGCGTGCAGCCAAACTGGTGGTAGTTCTCAGCAAACCACTCCAGCAACTGCGTGTTATCAATGACCTCCAGATCTCCAGATGTTGCCTCGTCAGTAAAGTTGCTCTGATCAGCCTCCTGGGTGGGGTTCAGGTACTTCACAACTGTCTCACCTGTGATACTGTTCTTGAGCTCATAACGCCTGACATCAAGGTTTTCCCACACAATCAGGATTTCTACTGCACCCATTTCCAGGGCTGTCATGGTGTCCTGGACGCCAAGGACATACTTCCCTGTGTCTTGGCTTATCTCCTCAAAGTACTTCCCGATCAGCTTCTTTCTTGGACAAACTTAACATCAGAAAGAACCTCAGCAGACATCTCGATGGCTTGGTTGAAGCCGCTCTCCCCACCATAAGACACGTCAATCATCTTGACTACTTTGGCCTGAAGACGCGGATCAAACATCTCAGATTTACCCAGTTCATTCTTGAAGTCAGCAGAACCAGCAAGAATAAGCCCAACAATGTTTGGCTGGTTGGTGGCAGGATTGATGAAGTATTGTGTTGCAAGCTCAGCAACCTTGCGCAGGTAATTGTGTCGCCTCTCCATGCGCAGGCGGGCAAAGCGGACTGCAGATTGCCCTCCTCGCCCATGCTTCTTTGGGAGATCAACAGTGAACTTGTACAGAACCTCCCTGCTGTTTCCACTCAGCGTGCCATACAGTGTTCCATTGCCATCCATGATTATAAAACCAAATTTGTCATCAGATGCCAGAAGCTCATTCAGTGCCTCAGTGTGAAACTTGTTATCACAGAGATAGAGGGAAGCATTAATGGATCTAAATGGCTCAAAGTCAAAGGTAACCTTCTTCTCTTTGCCATCATCGGTGACAATGGTACCAGTATAGAGCACCAAACCATTGGGGGGAACTCGACTGTAAAGCTTCAACCTCTGTTGAGCTGAGGTTATGGCAGCCAACACAGACTGTCTGTTGACTCTGCTCTTGATGTTTGAGGCAGTTCCATACTCATCACCCAGCATCTTAGTGACGCGTGAAATCTGATCACGAGGTGGCATGATGAGAGAAATCATGCTAGTGCCATTGCCTCTTGCAGCATCAAGCGCCTTGATTAGCTTCTTGACCCTCCAGATCTCAATGTTCTTGTCAGCTTCGTGTACCTCGCCCATCTTGAAGTGCTTAAGGACCAGCCTTCACCTATGAAGCAGATAGCAAAGTCAAAGAAAATTACAGGAAGTCAATAGTTAAAGTGGAACTAGAACAACTGATATCAGACCAATTTCGAAGAGACAGTAACAAGTTAATCAGCATAGACTGCACAGGCCTACAGCGCCTCTCTCTAGATGAAAAACACTAGTGCAAGTTTGAAGAACAAGACATAGCATACTTTCAAGTTTAATTTCAGACAGGCGTCCTAAAGAAAACATAATTAACAACGTGCCAGCTGATGCAATCATGTAATATGTAGGTGGAAATACATGTTTAAACTGATTAAACAATGGCAAACTACCCCCATAACATATGCAAGGCTGCAATTTGCTAAAATATGTTAGTAAGTTGGAAAAGCCAAGAACAGAAATTGAAGGAAAATAGTCCTCAAAAAAAAAAAATTGAAGGAAAACTCAATCAAGAATTGTGCACTCGTCAATGCCACAAACTCGAGAAATTCCCAACAGAGAAGCTACATACTAGTGACTATTTAAAAATCTTGATTTATTAATATTTTAAGATTGTACATACTATACGCTTAACACATTTGTTTTGATTCATTTTTTTTTTCTGTCCACTCTATGTGATGTGAAAAACAGAAATACAATAAAACAGAGAATATTCTATACTAATTTAAAATCTTGATTTATTACTATTTTAAGATTACATACTATACGCTTAACACATTTGTTTTGATTCATTTTTTCTGTCCACTCTATGTGATGTGAAAACAGAAATAAAATAAAACAGAGAATATTCTATACTAATTTAAAATCTTGATTTATTAATATTTTAAGATTACATACTATACGATTAACACATTCGTTTTGATTCATTTTTTTCTGTCCACTCTATGTGATGTGAAAACAAAATAAAATGAAACAGAGAATATTCTATTTCAGTACAGGAAATAATCATAATGTGTGAAATGAAAATCTACACCAAGCATCAGAGTAAAAAATCTTAGAGCCAGTCGCAGATTGCAACATCAGTGCACTGCATAGTATCGCTTTTATTTGAAAGGAATATCATAATGTTATGTGAAACCAAAGAGCTTCACATAAAGAAATAAGCAACCAGGAGATTTTCATAAGGACACTTCATCTAATTGCAACATCCAACGTGCATATATCTAAAACACCCATCCTAACATATATAAGGTAACGAGCTAGATGCAACTGACACCACTTGAAGGGTTTTTTTTTTTTTTTTTTTTTTTCTGTTTCACTAAGGCAGGCACGTAAACTAGACACGAAGAAATTATGAATCTACTTCACTAACCAAGCCATATATAAACTAGATACACATGTGAATTCTGAATCTACTTCATTAACCAAGCCATGTAAACTAGATACACAGATATATATTTATTATAACAAAACATGAAAAGAGCAGAGCACTCTGCATCATGATACAGTATCAGTATTAGACATGTTTGTTTCTCCATCATCAAGAGCAACCCAAATGCGTATTTTCAGAACAAAAGGTTAGATCGAGACAAAACAACCCATGCAGGTCAAGTCAGGTCCAGAAATGTTGCGAGGACTAGTCAGGCACAGCAATCTGCACTGCACGGGAACGGGCGGGCATGCGGCGTCCTGCGAGATCCGGCGGACCGGCGCGTCCTCGCACGCGGAACTGCTTTGCGGCGCGGAGAACTGAGATCGAGCGGGCCTTCCCAATCCCGCGCGACATCAGGAGAACATATTTATATATAAAAGGAAAAATTACAGGCACCAACCCCATCCCGATCGATACGGAGAACCAACTAGTATCAACCAACAAAATTACAACTACTACTACTGCATGAAGAAGATGAAGGCATCGAACGCATCATCGCACGCACCTGAGCGGGTGGGGCGTGAGCAGGCACCGCGCAGGCGGCCGGCGGCGGCCTAGGGCTACCGGTGGAGCGAGCAAACCCGCAGAGATCGCCGCGTCGCCTCCTGGCTCTATCCCTCTGCCTGCGCTCCGTCCGACGCGTGGCTCTGTGGGTGGCGGAGGAGGCTTATATGCGATCGAACGGGGAAGTGGAGGCCGTGATGGTTTCGAACTCTTGCGAACGAAAATATTTCAGGAGGATTCGCCGCCGAAAGGCCAAAGTTGGGCGAGCGGAACCTCAGCTGGCACTGGAAGTCCCGTCCAGTTACGCTACTCTTCGCCGCGACCACACGTCCGCTTTCCAGTTCCAGGTGTCGTCGGAGGTCAGGTGTTGGCACGTTTGTCCGGTCCTGGGAGGAGACACCTGGCTCGGACTGGTGCTTCTGGAACCAGAGTTGTTGAACAGAATAAGTGCTTGTTGTAAAACAAAAAAGTGCTACACTGCTACGTGCACGAGGCAGGTCCACCCAGGAGGAAGCTTGCACTTTTCTTTTTGTAAGTACTCACTCCATTCTAAATTGTAAGTTATTCTAAGAATTTTAGTCATGGATCATACTTGTACATTGCATATAACTTGGAAAACATATATTGAGACTATACTCCATTCTAAATTATATGGATTATATTTGTACATTGCATATAACTTGAAAAAATATATATTGAGACTATACTAAACAATAATTTGCTTAAGATTATTCATTTCACGGTTTCATTAGTTGGAACTAGATAAACCACACTACTCTGTATCATTGTTGAACACGAGTTATTCTGACTCGTATGGTTGTGACTCTGGATTACATATGAAACACTGAGGGTATAGGGTACTTTGAAAAGTAAAAAAAGACGATTAAAAGAATACCTTCACTCTATAATGTTAAGTATAGATATGGATATGGATAGATAGGTTTTATTTTCCTAATCAGAAGTGAACAACTCGGTCGTAGAAATATATGTTTCTTCGGATAGGAAAGGAAGGAGTCAAGAGTTAAAACACCCATACCACTATATTGATTCTTCTACATCTTAACTCTCGACTATATTGTTTCGACTTCGCTAAACAAAGGTATAACATTCACAAAAACAATGGCGCGCTATTTTGCCGCAATAGCGGCCCACAACACTTGTCACGACGATATTGTTTGTTTTTGCACTATGTGCACTATTGCCGCCATAGCATGCTATCACGCCACTAAACCGCTTTTAGCGCCATAGCATCGCTAAATGCCCGCTATTGCCTGGTTTGATGGTTGGCCCACAACTGAAGCGCGGGCCGGTCAAATTTGGCCCAGTAATGGCCCGAATAGGGAGACATACATTAGCATTCGTGTTTTTGCCTCGAACCCTAGTGTGCGTGCCACTTGATTCCTGTGGCGGCGGCATGACGGGGAGGCATTTTATGGTTGTTTGTGTGTATGAAAACTCATGTGATTATGTTGGATGTCATCGATATTCAGAATATCATGTTTTCTCGTGTTTGTAAAAATAGTAGTGCGCTATAGCTTGTACGCAGACAACCGGCACTACTGCTCTAACGGAGCCATTGCGGCGCTTCTAGTGCCCGCAATAGCGCAATAGTGCCCAAAACAACTTCACGCTAAATTTGATAGCCCGCGATTTTTTTTTTGATAACAAGATAAGTTTTGCTTCTACTAATCAAATGAGGTAAGTTTTGTTACTAATTAAATTGTATCAATGACTACTTTGTGATAAGATTTGAATCCTTGATGATGGATTTAACATGTTTGTTTCAAAAGCAACGTGGTGATTAATTGCATAAGGTTTGTTCTAGGGCGAGGGAGAACTGCTGTCTGATTTTGATCGACGCATTCCTACTACGCCGCACCGCGCAGACGCAAAGATGGGGACGCGAAGCCTTCCCAAAGATATTTCCGCTCCCTCCTCCGGGCGCCCATGCCGGGCGACGGAGTCGAGGGGAGCCCGGCGCCGAGGCGGGAGGACTTGTATAGTGGTAAGTTTAGGTTCTTCTCCGCCTCTTCATCGGGCAATCCGGCCAGTTGCTTTCGCCGCCGATGCTTTGGCGGCGGTGCTAGGGTTTGCCGGGGATTATGCTCCTTCGCTGCTTGTGGTTCTTGGCGCGGCCGGGCGAAGAGAGACGACGACGACGCAGAAGAATAAGTTTTCCGACCGCTTCTCCGTCCCGACGGCGCTCCTCCTCCGCTCACCACCGGGCGAGGTTGGGGAAATCGGGTTTCTTTTTAGGAGTTTGTGTCACCGGGCGTTCTGGCTGCCTCGGATGGCGGTCTTGCCGGGTGGCGCCGTTGATTTTATCCGCCTTTTCCTTTTTTTTCTTCAACGACGACGACGGGCGACTCGGGCGAGGTCGCGACCATCGGATCAGTCCTCGTTCCTCCTCCACGCTTGCTCCTTCGCGGTTCATCGATATGGCGTGGATGGTGGTCCTGTTCATGTTGAAAACTCAAGCTTGAGGATCCATGCCGGCGTGAAGAGGACCTTTGCCTCCCGCGGGTGGCGCAATCGACGGCGGTGGTGGCGTCGGCGGCAAGACCGAAGAAGGATGGAGAAGAAGATAGAATTCCCTAGGGGCCTTCTTGTGGTTTCTAGTTTCTTCAGGGAGCTTTATGTAAACTTCCGGTTGTACTGTGTTCCTTTTAATATAAAGTTCCCCTTTCGCAAAAAAAAAAAAAAAAAACACTAGACGCAGTAACCTCGAGTGACGAGCCGAGGATACGCCCCGTCCGTCTTCTTTGTGCCTACCCCGACCTAGCGTTTTTTTCTATCGGACGGTTTACATCGGTAAACGCACAGATTATCGGTTTATACCGGGCGGTCCTGGTTACGGATCGGCCGGTATAAAAGAAGGCAAATTCAAAATTTAAAATTTGAAAAAAAATCGTTGAAAAAAATTCTCGTAAAATAGTTCGTGATTTATAGAAGCCAAGGGTGTAAAAATTTGTCAAATTGGAGTTGGTTTGGTATAAAAAATTTCAAATCTAAGTTTGAAAAAAAAAAAAAAAGAAAATACACACCCGCCCATTAAGGCCCATTAAATCATGAAGGTCGAAAAACATACTAAACACACTCAAATTTAAGTAATTTTGACATCATTGGATTCTACAAATCATGAAGTATTTTTAGGAATTTTTTAGCATTTTATAAAAAAATTACATTTTGAATTTTGAAAAACCGCTCAAATCGCTCAAAACCGCTCGACGTAAACCGCTTCAAACCGGGCGGTATAAATTCCAAACCGCCCTGCCATCGGGATTTTTACCGTCACGCGGCGCATTTGAATTACGTCCGTCCGTAGAATCGTCCGGTTTACCGGTAATCGGACCGGTTTACCGCTTCCGGACCCTCGGCGGTTTCCTAGGTCCGGTCGGTAAAAAAACGCAGCCCCGACCCATCTCGGCCGAGCCACCACGTCGACAACATTTCTCCGATCTCGGGGCTGGTTGGCCATCCCTCCGCTATGGGCTGTGGCCACCGCTGCATCCCGATCCCGAGCAGCAGGGCCGGCTCTACAATTTTAAGGCCTTTGGAAAGTATTCATACTCCCTCCATCTCACAAGGTATGAAAATCTTGTTTTTCAAGACAAAATTAATGGAGGTGTGAAATTACGCATTTGCCCTTTGTCTTATTAAAGTTCTAGAGTGTTCTATATAAGTTTATAATATTTCTAAACTAGGTGAATCAATATCAGCCACACAACAACATTAAAATATTGATGGCCTATAAAAAGAACTAAATACTGATTTTTTGAGACAAGATTTAAATCGCATATTTTATGAGACGGAGGGAGTAAAAAAGTAGTATAACAAAAACATGAACCGCCGACGGTTGGTTAGGTCCCAAAGCAGTGGTGGAACCTATTCACCGGGTTTAAATCCTCCACTTGACACAAAATGTTCGCAATTTTTTTTATTGTGTCGGGGCCTAAATAATCGCCCACGAACAATCCTAGCCCAAGAACGACGATGCGGCCCATAAACCCTAGAAGGGATCTCGCCCAAAGTCAACGCCGCCAAACAACCCGAGACGCAACCCCGGCCGCAAAACCGCCTAAAAAGAGAGGACAACTCATGGGTCACCCGATCCACAAGCTTGGAGGAATCAATAAACATATCGCCTTTTAGCCCACGGCGCGGCGTAAGACGGCCCATCTACAAACACTCAATCAATGGGCTCAACACACCTAACCTTGAGCAGGCTTGTAACCCACAATTTGGCCCACGGCGCCCAGGGGAACACAAAGTCGGCCCAACCCGAGGCTGTTGGAGTCATCAAGAGTGTGGACAAGAAGGACCAAGGATGACTCCTCGTGCTGGAGGCTTGATAGAATCCATCGCCACACGGCCCGCCCCAAATTTGCCAAAGGGTATTGACCCAACAAGCATACTTTCGCTACTCCTCCGTTCTCCTCCCAAGGACAAACGACCCTCGGGGACAATCTCCGCCGCCGAAGGCGGGGAGGCCCCCGGAGCGGATCTCCGCCTTGCCCGACACCTTAGCGCATGTACACGACATGTATTGTACACATTATCTCTCCTTTGTACTATAAAAAGGAGAGTAATGACACAGAAGACAGATCGACCGCTTTAGGTATTCACACTTATCCATCTCAAACCCCGGGGTTGAAGTTCTCCTTCATCCCCAAATTAGCTTGTAATCGCTTTGGTTCCCATACACATTGGTGCGAGGTAATACGAGAAGTCACAATCGGCTGGGCGTAGGGCCCCATGGCCTGAACCAGATAAACCCTTCGTCTCCATCTCGCACACGCCATCAGGCGGGAGTGCACGCGACCTATAAATTATTGCGGTTATTGGGATACCCCGGTTCTCAAACACCTGATAGTTGGCGCCGCCGTAGGGGAGCTGCAGCGTAAACCGCATCCCGGGGCCGACCTAGATGGCGGCTTCTCCAACCTTCCCCGTCCCGCTTCACCGGAAGCACGAGCCCGCCGTGGGACGCCGCCGCAGCTCGGGCCTGAGTTCCGGCGCTTGGCCGCGACAAGGCAATCCTTCGCTCGACCGAAGTCGGCGAGCAACTTCTCCCACTCTCCGTAGCGCACCCGCCACCACGGCTACCACATGAAGAAGACAAAGCGCCCACATCGACGCCCACGAGGCGCAACTTCTTCACGACCTCTTCCCGTTGTTCATCACCTCGACGGGGAGCGGAGGGTCGCCAGTCATGATACGTGCAAATGCCACGCCGGCACCCGCCGGCTGACGCCCAAGCGCCTTCGAGCCCGCGACCCAAAGCGGCGAGCTGACAAAGCGACCGACGGTGGTGACGGCTATTGACGTTTAACGTATGCGTAAGAATCCGCAAAGCGCACGGAATTGTCGCTATAGCATTTCACCCGCAAGTATTCAGGGTATCGTATTTCCACGAGGAACTGTGTGTGACTTCTCTCTCAATAGAGTCACCCTAGGATAACTATGGGTGGTGAGGTATCTTTATGGGCTCAAACTCTCTAGCGAGGATCACTTGGTCGTTATGTCCTCACTTCGCACCGCCCACGCCCAAAGCGACGCTGTCCGTAATTGCACCGCGCCACACCCGAACGTGGGGGATTACAAGGGACGGACAAGGTCGTTACAACCCAGCCGCCTACCCCCTCAACCGTGGGATGCGCCACAAAAGATAGAAAACCCTTAGTCTAGACACCACGCCTACACTAGTGTTTATTACTCTAGCGTGTTAACAAGGCTTACCCGCCCCCGGGTCCTTCTACCGTAGCACCGCCCGAAGGAATCGGCTATCAATCCCGCAAGTCTATACAACTAGATAATGTACTTAAGAGTAATAAGCCGAAAGAGGGGACACAACCATTCTTACCCAAATGATTAGAAGGTTGTAGAGGTACAAGTGTGGTGGGTGCCGACAAGTCCCAAGACTCGCCACCCGAGATCCGCCAATGCACCTGGGGTACACCGGGACTCCATGGAGAAGAGGCCAAGCCCTCTTCTAGCCTTCCCTCTCTCACTCTCCATTAGAACTAAGAGGAAGAAGAAGAAGAAGATAGGAGTGGAGTGGGAGCTTCTTCCTCTCTTCTACATTGTGGCTCCTCCTTGTGTTGTGTGGAATTGGTGTGTTGAGGAAGAGGGAGAGGGCCTCCTTTTATAGGTAGAGGAGAGGGGGCTCGTTGGAAAATGTCCCTTCCCATATGGAAGGAGCCAAACCGACCTTGGTACACCTGCCTAATTTGCTAAACCAAGCAACCAACGCCGGCAACACCCTCCATGGAAGGTAATGCACCGCCGCCAAACCCGGGCGAAACCACCTCGGGGAGGGTGCGGCCGCACCAAGTGCTTGTAGCGCACCCCGGGTTCGGCAAAATTCGGGCCGCGGCGGTGGCGCGTTGTTGGGCCCGAAAAGTCCGGCCGGTGGTGTTTGCTCGCCCAACTCTCGCGTTTTTTGGTCCATTTCCACCCTAGGCTTGAAGTATTCTCAAAATGCGTTTTCCGTGGTTGCGTACTTTGGTCGCCTTTTCCACTGCTTTTTATTATAAATACTACAAAATACATTTCGCATTACACTACAAGTGGAAATATATTAGTAATAAATGTATATGAGTATAAAAAGGTATAGTTTCACTCCCTTTATGGTAGTAAGTTGACGGGAAAAATATGTCATTAGTGACCAGTCAACAAACTCCCCAAAGCTTACCCTTTGCGCGTCCTCGAGCAAAAGATAGGTACTTGGTTGTTGATCGGGAGTTGCTACTATGCCGATTACATTTCACAAGTGCCGTTTATAATAAGATTTTCTACTATAGTTTGAATAAAATGGCATACCTTTTGCTCACCCTTTATTACCTTTCATCATAGCGGGGCTTTTTAGTCTGTCTCAAAGCCTTGGGCGGTTGCCGCGATAGAACGGTTATAATAGAAATACTTTTCATTCATCCTTTTGATCAACTTTTTATCCGGGATTTATTTATTTAGATTATATTTGTTTTTTTTTTTCGAGAAAAGTATGGGCTTTATTGCTATATACATATTTTTTTGGAGAGGTGGGCTCTACTCGCCCTAGACTTTTGTCTTTTATTTCCTCTCTTTCTTTTCTTTTTTTTTTTTTTTGAGATGTGGGCTCTACTCGCCCTCTGGACACATGTCCATTTTTCATCTCGTTTTTCTTTCTTTTTTTTTAGCATAGCCCATATCTTTTCTCTTTTCTTTCAAATTAGATTCCCTGATGTCAAGTTTCTCTTTTTTTGGACGAAATCATAGTAAATCTATTTGTACCATATCATACTTGGCAACAACTTAGACTAGATAGAGCTTATGCAACCCACTTGAATCAGATTTTTCAGATGAGTTTTTTTTAGACTTAGCCACTAAACCCAAACTTTAGAGAAATTGAATTATAAACTAGGCACATGTGCAAAACATAAGAGACAGAGCAACTATTCATCATTTCAACAAGGGACTAAGACTAAACATTTTCATTAGCTCATATGTATAGGAATGGAATTTTTTTTTTTTTTTTGCATAACTCATCATTTCATAAGATAGAAAATATAATCAAAATGTGAGATACACGTTACCTTTCTTGGAGTCCTCCCCAAGCTAGCTTTTTTACTTACCTTTCATGGTTGTGCTAGCTTGTGCGCCAAGAATGATTTGAGTTGTGATTGGTCGCGTGGTTGGAGGCTCCCCCAAGCTTGTCTTTTGATGCCATCACAAAAAAAAGGACGAAAGAACTTGGGGTTGAAAGGTTTATCTCCCCTTCTCTCATTTCTCCTCATTCTCTTCTCTCCCCTTTCTTTTATTATTATTATGAGATGTGAGAGCGAGAGTTTTGCACAAACCACCGCTTTGAAGAAGAGGAAGGAGTTAATGGTAGTTGTTCACCTCGTCCTTCTCCATCATGAATTGTTCGGTGTTTGTGTATTGTGTTGGGGATGTCTTAGAAGTTTGTTCATTGTGTTTGAGAGCTCTCCCCCCACACTTGGTCTTGTACCTGGATTTATTCAAAAACAAGAAAACAAAACAAAGGAAAATACATGGCTCTACCCGCTTAAACAAAACAAAGGAAAATACATGAGAAAACTTTATTTTATTTTATTTTATTTTTATTTGTTCACCTCATCATGACTCAAACAAGGCTCATAAAAGAGGCAAAGTAAGCATAGCCTTGATTCATCTCCAACATAAACTACTTTTCGTTGATCGGGACAACAAAGCTCTAAGTTCATTAACCTAGCTCCAACACCATGTCAAAGTTGATTAAAGGAGATCTCTTTAACCTAAGCACCACGCTTAATTTAAAAAGATCTATGGATAAACCACATGAGTACTCATGGGACAATATCCAAACCGAGCAAATGTCATAAAACAATAGAAGCATGAATTTAAATAGCCTTATGGAGACGAATTATGAGTATGAGGGTTGGTGAACGTTACCTTTGCATACCCGAGTATAAGTACCGACAAAGATAAGTGGATGGAGCATCAAGTGGTTGCCGCGGTTTGCATGATGGCCCCCGCCGCCAGTGCATCTCAAGGCTAGGCGTGCACACACACTTAGTGTGTACGCACCATGGGCCTTGATGGTAGCCACAAAGGATAGGAGATAAGCCCTTCTTGCTTGTTGAAGCAATGAAGGGTGGAGTCAGCGGCACATTATCTTGACCGTGTGAGGCCGACCGCGCTCCTCTCCTCTAATTTTTTTAATCGATAAATTTTTTTTTTTTAACAACATTTTTTTTCAACATCAATTTTTTTTTTTTTTTCTCTCTCACCTTTTTTCCTTTTTCACTTTCTTTCTCTTCTTCTTTTTTTTTAATCTTTTCTCTCCATCTCTTTTTTTTTCAATTCTTTTTTTTTTTTTTTTAGCAGGCTGACATCATCTTTTATTTACCCTCATTTTTTTGTATGATCCCTTGGTGGATGGAACTTCTGATTGTCACCATCTTCCCGACACTTAGACTTTTGTGTAAAAGTCAAGTGTGCAAGGTCCGGTCTCCTCTTGAGCATGTTCCATCACCCATGAACATCATAACTTTTTTTTTGTGATGTAGCCCTCATGTTCTTGAGCGCCGCATGCCTCTTTGTTCTTCTTAATCGATCTCCACCAAAATGGTTAGCGACAAGAATACCCGAAGGTGCATACTAACTTGATAACATGTTCTTGCTTTTATTAATAAGAAGAGAGAAAGACTTTTTGTGCTTTTTTTATGATAGTCCAGGGTATCTCCCGGCAAAGGTAACTTTCTTTATGGTCATAAGCTTGACCGTGGGAAAACATCCTCCGGTGACGGTGGTGAAGTTCCCGCCACCACTAAGAGTTTAGCATTACGCTCAAGCCGCAAGGTTAAGCGTCATCATGCTACTTACGAGACTTGCAACCATTCTCTTAACAAGGTTTACAAAGAGAACCAAGAGATGGTTGTGATCTTCGTCGAAGCACTTTCGGCTAGAAGCAAGACAAACTCAAGAAGACCCAAATGTGAGCATGTAGGAAGTCTCAATTGACAACTTGTTATGCTCAAAAACAAATTTCCGCTTGGTCTCAAGAGTTGTCGCTTCATGTATGTCCATGGCACATGAGGTTTTCTCCTCAAAAGATGTGTCATGAAGGACGAACGTTGAATCTTGACCATTGTCAAGAACAACGTTTTATCGGCCGAAGGGACATGACTTGTGTTCGTGTGAGGGCGACAGTGCTTCGCTTTCACTAAGATGCGTAAGCAACTTGGGTGAAGCGAATAGAGTTATGAACTTCACCTCCTCGAACGGGTTTTGGTTGGGCGGATGCTTTGCCTTTGGGATGTCTAGGTGTGAGAGGCGGAAGCAATCTTTCCCAACTTCTCATCATGGCTCCCCTCTATAGGTTTTTCGTGAAAAAGGTTTTTTTTTTAGGGTAGCCTATGAGAAGAATGAATCCAAGGATGGGATAGATATGGAAGTCTAAGCGCACCTCGGTTTTGAGGTTTTGTCATCATCCTTGAGATTAATCACGAACTCCGAAGGATCTAAGCATTCCTTCCTTCGGTGTTCGTGGTTTGGGAGAGGGCTCAACGAATCGGATCCAATGGCGGTACGGGGAATGGCTCGACCGATGAGGGCTCCTCAACGCTTGACATGCCCTTAATGTGGAGGGGAATAGGTTCTACAACGGAGAAGCAAGCTTCTCTAGGATGTGTTCAAGGGTTTTCCTATGTTCCGCTGTAGGTTTTACGTGCAAACGACCCTCCAACGGTCATGTCAAGGCATAGGGCGACATCTATGTCAAGACCCGAACAAAAGATATGCAAAAGCACACTATCGGGTAATGACAAGTCTAGGCCAACATGTATAAACATTGTAAACCCGGCCTAGGCTCGCACCTATGGACTCCTTCTTATCCTACTTGAGATCGAGAGTTGTCCTTGGTAGGCATTGATGGGGAAGAATGCTAGTCAAAAATTGTCTTTGAGTTCTTCTCAGTCCCCATTCAAACTTCCTACGACAATAGTGTACTATTGTTTTGATTTCCCTATGAGGGAGAGCGTAAACAAATTCCACATGTGAATTTCTTGGATCATGCCAGAATGCCGGGGCATGATCAAAAAATTCCTCGAAATCTCGTAGGTGGCAACATAGATTTTTAAAATGGTCACCGTGAGATGGAGTGCCCGAACCAAAAGGTTTTTTTTTTTAAATTTAGGGTGGAGTTCATGGCCTGGTTGAAAATTTTGATTTTGAAAAAGATTTTGGCCCCGTGAACTCCCCTTTGGAGAAGCGTATAGATTTTGAATTTGGTGAAGGCTTCATTTTGGATAAAAGAAAATAAATAACTATTTTGTTTTTTTGATACAACACACCTGTGCTCTAGGCTCGAGAGAGAATTACGACAACCGTCCCTCGAGAACGGCGCCGAAAATGCTTGTTGACGCTTCTTAACGTATGCGTAAGAATCCGCAAGCGCACGGAATTGTCGCCATAGCATTTCACCCGAAGTATTCAGTGGTATCGTATTTCCACGAGGAACGGTTGTATGACTTCTCTCTCAATAGAGTCACCCTAGGATAACTATGGGTGGTGAGGTATCTTTATGGGCTCAAACTCTCTAGCGGGGATCACTTGGCTATTATGTCCTCACTTCGCAACCGCCCACGCCCAAAGGGACGCTGTCCGGCAATTGCACCGCGCCACACCCGAACGTGGGGATTACAAGGGACGGACAAGGTCGTTACAACCTACCGCCTACCCCCTCAACCGTGGGATGCGCCACAAAAAGATAGAAAACCCTTAGTCTAGACACCACGCCTACACTAGTGTTTATTACTCTAGCGTGTTAACAAGGCTTACCCGTCCCCGGGGTCCTTCTACCAGAGCACCGCCCCGAAGGAACGGCTATCAATCCCGCAAGTCTATAACAGCTAGATAATGTACTTAAGAGTAATAAGCCGAAAGAGGGACACAACCATTCTTACCCAAATGATTAGAAGGTTGTAGAGGTACAAGCGTGGTGGGTGCCGACAAGTCCCAAGCACTCCGCCACCCGAGATCCGCAAATGCACCGGGGTATATACACCGGGACTCCATGGAGAAGAGGCCAAGCCCTCTTCTAGCCTTCCCTCTCTCACTCTCCATTAGAACTAAGAGGAAGAAGAAGAAGATAGGAGTGGAGTGGGAGCTTCTTCCTCTCTTCTACATTGTGGCTCCTCCTTGTGTTGTGTGGAATAGGTGTGTTGAGGAAGAGGGAGAGGGCCTCCTTTTATAGGTAGAGGAGAGGGGGCTTGTTGGAAAATGTCCCTCCCCATATGGAAGGAGCCAAACCGACCTTGGTACACCCGCCTAATTTGCTAAACCGACCAACCAACGTCGCAACGCCCTCCATGGAAGGTAATGCACCGCCGCCAAACCCAGGCGAAACCGCCCTCGTGGAGGGTGCGGCCGCACCAGCAGGTAGCACCCCCGGTTCTAAAAAATTAGGGCTTCTCGGCGCAGGTGGCGTTGTTGGGACCGAAAAGTCCGGCCGGTGGTGTTTGCTCGGCCCAACTCGGCGTTTTGGTCCATTTCCACCCTAGGCTTGAAGTATTCTGAAATGCGCTTTCCAGGGTTGCGTACTTTGGTCATCTTTCCACCTGTTTTTATTATAAATACTACAAAATACATTTCGGACACTACAAGTGGAAATATATTAGTAATAAATGTATATGAGTATAAAAAGGTATAGTTTCACCCCTTTATGGTAGTAAGTTGACGGAAAAATATGTCGTTAGTGACCATCAACAACGGCCAAGAGGACCCCAAGCTCGCGGCCAGCGGTGGCGGTTTTGCGCCGGCGCCCGCGACGACGACCAGGAGGACCCAGGATTTGTTGTACCAGGGGAGCCGGAATGGATGGCGGCGGCGCGACGTGACCACTACCCCAATGCAACTAGCCCAGACTAGGATGATCCTGCTCCCGCGCTGACCGGTGGAGCCTCCCCGGCCGTGGGGCGATTGGCGCCTACTTCCGGGAGATCTATGACCAAAGATGCTAGTCTAGGGTTATGTTCCAAAGACTCGTACTCCTTTGAGATCCCGATCTTGATCCCCTTGATAGTGATTATTATGATCCCAATCGGGAATGCTATAACGTTGAGCTCGTAGATGGTAATCTCACGGACCCGAAGAAAGTAGTAACGATGCGTAAGCCCCACCCCGCGACGCTCCCTCCGCACCACGGCCCCGCACCACAAGCAGGCGTCCAATCGTGGTCCCCACCGGTAGGGCCCACAACCGCAGATATTGAAGCACGACTCAAGCCGGCCGCGCGGTACGACGGTTGAGCAAACCATGCGCCAAGAGCGAGCGGAACGAGAAAGAAACCAAATAGAGCGCCCGAGCCCCGAGCGGCCGGGCCAATACTAGGAACGATTCGCTTCCCCGAGGGTGCCGCACCCTTTAACCACGCAAGTCTCAACATGGCCGCCGCTGCGATGCTTGTCCAGAATGCCCGAACCCCTCGACGACCGAGGGTAGAAGACTCAGAGGTGGCCTCAAGGAGCTCCTTGACAAGGCAAAGAAGCCCAAACAGGCCGAAAGTTCGGCCTTCGAATTACGCAACTTCAAGGCGGTCAACCCGCGCCAGTGCAAGCCTCCGCTGAACCCAATCAAAGCTGCGCCGGCGCTCCCCGCCGTGGAGCGCCCGATTGACAACCGCTCCAACCAAGACGCCTCGGGAGCGCCTTGAGGAGAACCATCCCCGGCGAGCCGACGGAAGATCATCGGGCCCCGACCGTGGAGGAAATCGAACAACACCGGGCCACCGCGACAAACGAGGCCACTCTCCCGACCCCCGGGCCACAAGTCTTCACCCGAGATCGAGAGCTCCACTCCCGCGCGCCGACCCCCAAATCATATTGAGAAGTACCCGGATGAAACGCGGTCCGAGGTCCGCTAGACGATTATCGCTGGCATGTCAATTTGTAGGTGCCCAAGACGACAAGGTCATCATTCGCATCGTGTCGAAAGCACGGTGTGGCTCGAACATCCGCCACCCAACTAGATCACAGGCTAGGAGGATTTGGTGAGAGTGTTCAAGAGGAACTTCCAGGGCACTTATTCGCGCCGAACTCCCCGACCTCGTGAACCGCAGTGTAAGTCCGGGGAGTCCATGCGCGTATATCCGCGCTTCCAAGCAACGGAACGAGCTCCCGAATGTGACGGACTTCGACGCCATCGGGCCTTCCCCGCTCGCACCACCGCCGAACTCGCCGCCAGCCGGGCGCCGAACCCCAACCGAGGCCAATGATCTAATGGACATTGCAAACCAAGTTCGCTAGCGGCGGAGGCCGCCTGGGCACTCTTCGATCAGGTCTCCAACAAGGGAAAGTGCAAGGAAGATGAGGCCGAGGAGTCCACACACACCCGAGGCCAAAAAGAAGAAGATGAACAAGAGCAAGCGGGGCAAGGGTGTGACCCTCAACGACGCCGAGGAGGATCCCATCGCCGCCGGCCGACCGAAAAAGGCCTCGGCTCCCACGTGGATGTTTGACGACATGCTCGGGAAGCCCCGCACCAACCACAAGTTCCCCGTCAAAGCACACCCTCGAGGAATGCAAGACCCTCCGCAAGCACTTCAACAAGCTCGGGGCTATCCCCGAGGAGGAGAAGAAAAGAAGGATCTCGAGGAGGAGATCGGGAAGACCCAAAGTTCCCCGAAGATTGACAATCGCTTCATGATCTTCGGGGAAAGGACAAGCAACATGACCCCTCGGAAAGGAATAAGGAGCGCCGGAAGTCTTCCCCGGAGCCACACCCCCAAGCTCATAAAATGGTCGATCAAGCCATCACGCTTCGATCAGACGGATCATCCTCACCACATCCCGAGCCCCGAGGCTTACCCTTTGGTGGTGGATCCTGTCATCGGCAACACAAGGTCGACCAAGGTCCTCATGGACGGGGGGAGCAGCCTCAACCTCATCTACGAGGAGACCCTTGACTTACTCAAGGTGGACAAGTCCAAGATCCGCCGAGGGCGACCCGGCCTTTAATGGCATTGTCCCCGAAAAAGCAAGTGAAGCCCCCGCAGATTGACTTGCCCATATGTTTCGGCACCCCTTTGAACTTTTCGTCGGGAGACTCGACCTTCAAGTCCTCGAAGTTCCGAGGGATCTACCATGCAAAGGCTCGGCCAGCCATGTTATGCCAAGTTTATGGTCGTCCCGAACTACACCTACCTCAAGCTAAAGATGTCGGGGCCCAAGGGAGTCATCACCACAGGCCCGACGTAGTGCCATGCGTATGATTGTGATGTCGAGCGCCGAGTACGCCGAGGCCCTTGTCTTAGCCGAGACCCTTGTCGCGACATCTCCAAAAGCTTTGACAAGATGTGCGCGGGCCCGAGGTTGCGCCACGCCGGCAGCCTTTTGAGCCCTCCAAGGCAACGAAGACCGCTCCGCTTGATCCAAAGCGCCAGCGAAGTCGCCGACCATCGCCTCCGAGCTCACCCCAAATAGGAAGCAAAGGTCTCCGTCGACTTTCTTCAAGCCAATGCCACCACGCTTGTGTGGAGTCCCTCTGACATGCCAGCATACCAAGGGATGTCGCCGAAAGCAATCCCTAGACATTCGAGCCGGCTCCAAGCCCGTGATGCAAATGGCTACGGGCGATTCGGTGATGCCAAGTGCAAGATCATCGGGGAGGAGATCTAGAAGCTAATGGCGCCGGGTTCATCAAGGAGGTGTCCAACCCGTGAGTGGCTAGCAAACCCCCGTACTAGTAGAGAAAAAGAATGGGAAATGGAGGATGTGCGCTGACTACACTAGTCTTAATAAAGCATGTCGCAAAGTTCCTTTTCCTTTACCTCGAATCGATCAAATCGTTGACTCCACAAATGGGTGCAAAACAACATGGAGCCAATCACCAACCTCAAAGGAGTCCGTGGCTAATGGGGTGCTTAGCATCCTCACCCGATTCAACTCCCCGGGTAGGAGAAAAACGGGTCGCCACTCTATCGGCTCTTGAAGAAATCGAGCGGTTCACCCGACTCCCGAGACGGAGGAGGCCCCTCGGAACTTGAAGAGGGTCCTCACAAACCCACCAATGCTTTGGTACCACCAATCCCGAGAGCAGCCTCTCTATGTAGCCGCCACCACCTCGTGGTCAAGGCGCCATTGTAGTCGAGCGACAAGAAGAGGGGCATGCCTTACCAGTCCAAAGACTAGTCTACTTCATTAGCGAGGTGTTATCCGAAACAAAGACAAGGTACCCTCAGATGCAGAAGTTGCCGTACACCGTGGTACTAGCTCAAAGGAAGTCGCGCACTATTTCCGGCACATCCAAATATGGTAGTGTCGGCATTCCGCCTCGGGAGATCATTCAAAACAAAGAGGCCACAGAAGGGTGTAGCCAAGTGGGCGATGGAGCTCATGAGCAAAACCTTGACGTCACGCCCTAAGGCCATCAAGTCTCGTGTCCTTGCCGACTTTGTCACCGAATGGACACATACCCAGCCCCCCCGCGCCAATTCAGGCTGAATGTTTGGATCGATGTTCTTTGACGGGTCTCTTATGAAGATAAGAGCGGGCGCCCGCCCGCTTCTTCATCTCACCCCTCGGAGTTCATATCCGCTACGTGCTCGGACTACACTTCCCGGCCTCCAACAATGTAGCAGAGCACGGCCGCCGGGTCAACGGCCTCGCATTGCAAATCGACCTCTGATCCGACGCCCGAAGACAAGGGGAGATTTGGTACCATGCTTGATCAAGTAATGAAGGCCTCGGCCGCCGCGACCTAAAGATGGAGGCGCATCGTCAGAGGTGAGGAAGCTAGAAGACAAGTTCCACAGGTTGGAGCACCGCACACCCCGAGGAGGTACAATGAAGCCGCAGACGAGCTCGCCAAGATTGCATCAACCGTGGTGGATGTACCCCCAAACATCTTGACCCGAGACCTCTACGAGCCATTGGTCAAGTACCAAATCCGTGAGACCCCCTCTGGGTCGATGTAACCCCCTCTGGGCCGATGGAGAGCCCTTGAGGTCAAGACTCTCACCAAGAAGTTAACTACACCTCGAAGCTATGCAAATTGACCAAGAGCCGCAAGACTTGCGAGTTCCGCTAAACCGCCTCATCGTGAGAGGAGCTACCGGAAGATCCAAATGTAGCACGCGGATAGCCCGGCATGCCAAGTCGCTCATATTAATTGGCAATGACAAAGAGCTGTACAAAGAAAGGGGCCTCGGAATATATCAACGATGTATCTCCCGAGAATAACGCAAAGAAAAACCCGGTGGACACCCATGAGGGAGAATGTGGGCACCATGCAGCCCCTCGGACATTAGTAGGGAAGGTATTCGTGCAATGCTTCTATTGGCCAACAACAAACCGAAATGCAAATCATATAGTCCGGACCGCAAAGGTCGCCAAGACTATATGCGCGCAGAAGACGCACCTCCCCGCGCAAGCACTACAAACTATCCCGACACCGCCCCTTCGCAAGTAGATGGGGTCTAGACATGATTGGGCCACTCAAGAAAGCGCCGGGGGCTACACCCACGCGTCTTTGGTGGCGATCAACAAATTCTCCAAGTGGATCGAGGTCCGACCGTCGTCACTCCTCGGACGAAGAAACAGTGAAGCTCTTGGAGGACATCCTCTCACGATTTGGCGTCCCCAACTCCATCAAAAAACGGATAATGGGACCAATTTTGTTGGGAAGAAGTTCCCGGATTTCTCGCGACGATTACAACATCGAGTGGACACGGCCGTGGGTCGCACACCCCAAGACCAACGGCCAAGTAGAGCGAGCCAACGGCATGATCTTGCAGGGCCTCAAGCCAAGAATCTTCAACAAGCTCAACCAATACGGTAGGAAGTGGTACCAGGAGCTGCCCTCACTTCTATGGAGCCTAAGGACAACCAAGAGCAGAGCAACGGGATTCACCCCCTTCTTCCTAGTCTATGGTGCTGAGGCCATCCTGCCCTCAGACATAGAATACGGATCCCCAAGGCTTCGAGCTTACACCGAGCAAGGCAACCATGAAGCAAGAGAAGATTCTTTGGACCAAATAGAAGAGGCCGGAGACATAGCACTAATACACTCGGCTTTCGTTACAAAGAATCGCTTCGGCGATATCATGCAAGAAGGATGAAACCCGGAGGCTTCCAAGTTGATGACCCAATGCGGAAGCTAAAGAAGCGGACGTAGAGGACGCCACAAACTAACTCCCCATGGGAAGGTCCATACTTCATTCTTTGAAGTACTCAAGCCGAGAACATACAAGCTCAAGAACGAAAAGGGTGAAGTGTACTCCAATGCTTGGAATATAGAACAACTACGCCGGTTCTATCCTTAGAAACTTAAGTGCTCCACCTTGTACACACAAATTTTGTACAAAAGCAATAGAAGACATCTTTCTCTCCAAATCAATGAGTCAAAGTGTTCTTGTAGGTAGGTTTTGTCTTAAACTACTACAAGACCAAAACCTCACTTTCGGGGGCTACCGAGAGGGGAACCCCTCCCCTTACGACGATCCCTCGAAAAATCTTATTTAGAAAAATTTGAACGCTCAAAAATTTATGCCTAAGTCAAGAGGGCCCTTCGTAAACATTCTGAAACGAGACAAAAACGAGTTCATGGATTGCCTCCCGGGGTACCCATACTCATTCAACTTCGGGAAAAAATACGAAAGTAGCTTGAACAAATACTTATCGGCATAAAGATGAGGGAGCATAAAGTTTTTTACAGGCACCAAGTTTTTAAACCATTCAAATACAAAGGCCCCTCGGGCCATCAACCACAAACATCACCATCAAGTTTTTACAAGGGCTCACGGGCCCGGCGTCCCACCGACCCAAAGATCGGGAGCGTAAGGTCGAAGCGATGAACCACCGAGGTACTCATCTATTCGCCGTCCCTTCCTTGGGGTACGTGTGAAGGCATCCTCAAATGACAGCTCCATGGGCTCGGGGGCTGCCTCGAAAGCTGACTCCACGGGAGAATAAGGAGGGATGAGCTCATCCTCAAAGTGGGTGGCCAGCACGCTTGCTGGCCCCTCCGCCCGAGTATAAAACTCGGCGATCTTCTCTCGCGGTCTTTTTTTTTCTACGGCCGAGCCCTCCTCCGCATCACGACCAAGGAAGAACCCATCCGAGAGGATCTCGAGGGTCTCCTCTTCTAGAGAGAAATGCGAGCACATCATCGCGGCGGCACTTCATCCCATTCTCGAACACGCCTCGGATCTTCCCTTGATGTACCCCCCGAGCACTCACTGCTCGGGGCGGAAGTCCCTCGACACGAGCTCATGGGGCGAACCGGGCGCATGATCCGCCACCACCTCCTTCAGCTCCCCTATGCAAATTCTCCTCCTGTTGAGGCACTGACATGTTGGTGGCGGCCTCCGCTCGGAGCCTCTCGGCCTCTGCAGAAGACATGCAAGATTAATACGACAAGGAAAAACCGATTCCTGGTACATAACACAAGGCTGCCAGGGGTCGGGAGGAAATACATACCTTCATACTTCTCCTTCCACCTGAGCATTTCATTGTGCTCGTTAATGGATAGGTTCCGGACCAGCTCTACATTCTTCTTCTCAGATTCCACCTCCTTCACTAGCTCCTCCACGCGGACGTTCAGGGAGTTGGCCATCTCCGACTGCTTCCTGGCCTCCTCCCGAGCCTCATCACGCTCATCACAAGCCTCCTTGAGCGGCAAAAGGGATTCAGCCCGACCTTCCTCAAAGTCGTGGCTCGCCTGCCGCCTCGGTCCGGTGCCTTGGTCGCCTCGGCCTTGGCGCGATCGGCTCCATTGATAAGGACTGGCATTAAACCTCCCGTCGTCGGCAAAAGGCGGTGAGGCGAGCCACCACCCCCTTAATCGATTCGGGCCGACCGGGCGCGCCCTGGGCGTCCCAGTTGAGAGCATTCTTCCGTAAAAGCTCGGACTTCTCCCCGAGCAAACCTCTTCAAACTCTCGCAAACCCCCAACAACGTCAAGTGTTGAAGAACAAACAAAAAGAAAGAAAACCACGCCAAGGAAGACAAGCAAACCTCATCGGGCCCGGGGATGACGGTGGCATAGGGTCCGCCCAATCTTCAGCAGGCCCTCGGTCACCCGCCTTTGAATCGGGTCGTGTTCGGGCCCAAGCCGCAACCTCGTGGCGGTCGTGGTACCACTCAAGGCAGAGCTCCACCTCGCTATTGGCCTCCCCGAGCTCGAGTAGGGGTGCCCTAGGCCTTGGGATAATGAGAGATCGGGACGCCCAAGAGCTTTCACCCATAATGGGAAATTTGACCAAAGAAATCTTGGGGACCCTCGCAGCTCACCACGGGCAAAGTGTCGATTCAGTCCCCGAGCGCCGAAGGTCCCCTGACAAGAGAAGAGCCCGGTCGGCGGACGAAGGGCCACAAGTTGGTGGGTGCCGCCGTTCTTTCGTAGGGAGATATCGTGGTCTCACCGTAGATCAAACAACTCTTCTGAGGGACCTCCCGAGGCGGACCCTCAAACGTCCCTCGCCACAGGGAGGATCCACGTCAACCACCGAGTCAACCTCCATGGCGCCGTCGCCGGTGCCACTTTAGCACGCACCACCTCCGAGATCAAGCCCTTCGTGGGCTGTCGTGCGGCCGGTGAGGAACGAGGGGAGAGGCGTGCCCGGTGAACCTGAACTACCGCCTCGGGCGACTTCGGCGCCTTCGGTGCGGCATCTCGGCAAAACGGTCGAGGAAGGGCCGAATGCGCCGATGTCCTTGGCCGTTCGGTCACCACCGACGAGATCATAGGAGGAGGCAACGACGTCGGCGAGGCTTCATTCCAACCACTTGGCATCCTTGGCCAGCAAAAAGCTTGGGCGCCGGACGAGAGCTGCTTCCGAGGGTGGAGGTGAGCACCTCGGCTCCCTTTTTCTGATGAAAGAAATAAATGTATCGTAACACCACCATAATATCGAGAAGAAAGGCGACCTACGGGAAGCGTAAGAAGAAAAATCCGACTTACAAGGACTTCGGGATGGCCTTCGGCGTGGCCGCGGTTCGAGGGCGGCAAGACTTGGGTGCCGACCGGCCCCCGGACCCGAAGCTCCGACTCGACGTCGTGCGCGACGGAGGCGGAGGACCCGAGGGGGTGACCGGCTCCTTCCCAAACACGCCGGTGTCTTTGGTCCGATGGGCGCCCGGTGGTAGCATCGGCACCACTACGACGCCCTCTGGAACCATGGGATTCAGAATCATTAGGATGCGTACCCCCTTCGAGCTCCACACCACCGGCAGCCCCGTGACTTGGCGTACTCAATCAACTCTTCAAGCTCCACCGGGCCGCGGCTGACCCCCAACAGAGCATCCCGGCGCCGCAAAGTGTTGGCAATCGCCCCAGACGGCGCGGAGTTGGTCGACGATGATTCCGAACTCACCACGCTTTGCGCCGCTTCCCGACGCCGATTGTTCTTCGCCACCCTCTTGGCCTTCTTCCCGTCTTCACGAGCTTTTTTGCCGCCACGCCGTTTAGCGTGCCCGATTGGCATCACGGGCGATCCCGGTCCTCGTGCACCGGCGCGGGAGCGAATCCTTGTACACCAATCTCCACTATATGGGGCAAGGGAGGACCGCCCAAGGTCAACATCCAAGAAAGAAAGATGACTAATCAAGGGACAGGCCGAACCGAGCTTACCAAAGAAATATACCCCGCGCGTAGGGCGACGGGATCCTTGGGATCGTGATCGGGGTCTTGTCGCCAAGAAACACCCTAACCGGCGCAGATCGGGGCCTCGCCTGGACCGGACCCCCCAAAGGCCATCCGTACCACGAAGATCCGCCTCGTCATCATCTCCCGTAGACGGAGAGGCCGGGCCGCCAAAGGCAACACCATGGCGGAGAAGGCAGCCACGACCTCTATCGCCGACGCCGCTCCCGAGCTCGAGGATGGCGCCCTAGAGCCGCCCGTGAGATGTTGCTCGGGCTACGAGAGGATCGTGCCGCCACTTGTCGGGTTTTACCTCTATCACGCTCCCGGTGTAGGCGGGGAGTTCATCTCCGTAGTTCCGAGATAGAACCACTCCTCCCGCCATCCCTTGTTGGAGCTAGCAAGCTTGAGACGATGTATTCATTTGCGCGACTCTTCCTTTTCTCTGAGTGCGGAGTTGGATGATGCGGCACCCGACGCACACCACCCTCCGCTGCCCGCCTTTGGCTCCGGTCTTGATAGATTTCAGCTCCACCTTGAAGAACCATCTCCACGCATCCCGTGAGGATCAATCTCCGGGAATCCCTTGCGGGGTAACGCGAAGATCGGCGCTGAGCAATCAAGTTGGGGACAATGTGGTGAAGCTCGGCGTCGTAGTAGTGCGGGATTGCCCGCGATGAACCGATTCACCGGCACACCAAACCCCGCCCTATGATGATCCATCGGACAACAATGTAGCCAGCGGGCGGCCGGGCTCTTCGTGGGACGCTGGTCAGGCACCAACCACTCGGCCGCCAAGACGCCGTTCGTGCGGCGGCGTCGAAGGTCGCCGTCCCACCAACCGGCCGCAGCCTTCGCCTCCGGCCACCCACGGCCATCGACCACCACTTAAAGGATCAAGGGGAAGAACGGCTTCTTCCTCCCCGGCGTCATCTTCCTTCGGCGATAACCGCGAGGGCGGGAGATCTGGCGCAAGTAAGTACAATTGCCTCTCTCTCTCTCTCTCCTATCCCTACACCCTCTCCTCTCTTGGAGAGGTGGGGGGTTCTGGAAACCGGAGTGCGGAGGAAGCGAAAGGAAGCCGTCAAGCCGGTCCAACCGGCGACGACGGTGGATCAACCTACTGATCCGACGGCGGGCAACCCCAAGCAACCGGATTCCTTGTTGATATTTACTTAGCGCGTTGTCACTAGAAGTAGATCTTAGAACCTATCTCAAAAACACGACCCGGCAATATGTAAGGGTATATCTTATTGCTATTGGGGATTCGCAAAGCGCCGCGAGAAAATACCGTTGTAGCACTTCACCCGAGTATTTCAAGGTATCGTTATTTATATTTAGCCCAAGGGAAAACAAAGTAGCTAGGAAATTAATAAAAGAATGATCTGTTTGTCTACTATAACTTTAATTCAATTAGCGTGAGGGGAATAATGGAAATTTATAGGAAGGGATGATGATGTCACAAGACAAAAGCAGCTCTAATTGATAAGTGAGGTAAATCTTTGTGGGGAGGTAGGAAAAAAAATATAGGATTCTTGTATAACTTTACTCTACTTTTATGAATCTAGTCTAATCAAATGTGGTGTTCACACAAGTTTGGGGTTCACACGATCGTATGCTAGGCAAGTAGGTAAGCAATGGTGAAAAGAAACACCACTTGACCTGCTACTATGTTCTTTGAAGCCTTATCTTTTGAGAACTTGCCTATAAACACGTGGTGGCTTACACAAAAAGACCGTAAGGGCTGTCACTTCCTTCAGGCTACCACAATCCATCCGCGGTGCGACAGCGATAACCACGAGGTAAGATTGAGTCTAAGCACCACGCTTATACTTCCTCTTACTACTCTAGTTGTGTGCACGAAGATCAACTAAAGCACCTCTTGAGACAATGATCACACACGTGCGAGGGTCCAATATGAACCAAGACTGAACCGCAACTTAAATGCACCACTATGGAAGACTATATCATAACAACTATAGACTAGAGAACTAGACTAAAGTCGTACTAAGTTAATAAACTAAAGTAAAGGAGAGCAAGGTTTATATATGCATAAATGAATAAAGTCTTACAAGAGAAAAGATACAAGACTGTATCGGAAACTCTAGAAGACCGGCTCCCGAATCGAGCGGCACTCACTACTCAACTCTTCTCTCCCACACTAGAAATACCTACACTACTAATACAAGTGGAACTAAACTACTTGAAGCTTGCAACCATCATGAATGGAGAGGGGGTGTGGCCCCTCTATTTATAGTGGAGGTTGAGTAGGGGCTACTCCAATCGCCATGTCATCGATCCGCGTGATCCCACCTCGTAGCCCTTGGATAAACCGCCTTAGAATCAACGGATGGATAAAATAATCACGCGTGGAGAATGTGGTAGGCGGGGGGGCGTCGGTGGCCAAATGGGCCATGGTCGGCCGACCATGGTCCATGGCGTGTGGGCCATCCTCGTCTTTGGAGATGCCGGCCCCACCGGCCGGTTTGTGTGTCTTGAGTGCGAGAACTTGTCGTGTCATCCGTTTTGTACCCACACGATCCGGGGACGTCTTAGGCGACCAATCGGGTGTCTTCTCTTAGTTTCCCATGGATTGGTGGCGTGGCAAGTCACGTGGGAAGGGTTTGGGCCAATGGTCAATGGTCGGCCGATGCTTGCCCATTAGGCCTTGACCTTCCCGGCCCTTCTAGAAGCTGTCCCCACATGTCGATGTCTTGTGACGAAATGTTGATGGTCGGCCGATCTTTGGTCTTGTGGCCAAATGTCTTCAAATTTTGTGTAGAGTCATCCTAGAACATGGAGATCATGATGGTGATGGTATTTTGCCCAATTTCCATACTTGGGTCACCGACTAGATGGCGACTCTACGTGTTGTTACGGCGATTTCCTCAAATTCACATCTACTTGAGAAAAAAATAATGACATCTACAAGTGGAACTAGGTTATTGGATAAAATATGTTCATGAAATGTTGTTCTTCCTTTCGAAACAAGGATATTGACGGTGTTTTTTATGGTGTAAATTAAGGGTGTTTTCACCGTCAACAAAATCCCCAAGCTTGCCTTTTTACTGCCCCAGAGTAAAAAGATTTTATTTGGTTTTGGTGGATCGGGAGTTGCTACAATGCTGATATAATTTCAAGTGTACCATGCTTATGTCTAAATATTCTTCCTTTGTTTAAATAAGTTGGCATATTTAATTTTCCTCCCTCAATCATGTGGGGCTTTTAACTTTTTCCATGTTCTTGGTTTTGCAAGATAGAAACGGTTGCTTTCTGAGACACTACACATTCATTCTTTTGATTAACCATCTATCCTGGATTAGTGTTATTTAGAGAGAGTATGGGCTCTCTTTTTTTTTTTTTTTTTTTGAGGTGGGCTCTTCTAGCCCTCGGACTTGTGTCCATTATTTCCTCTCTATTTCTCTAGAGATGTGGGCTCTTCTCGCCCTTGGACTTGTGTCCATTTTTCATCTCTTTTTTTATTATTATTATATATATATATATACATATGTGTATATATATAGCCCATATCTCTTATTATATTATTTGAAATTTCCCGGATGTCAAGTTTCTCTAAGAATGAATTTATAGCGAGAATCTCTTTTGCACCATATCATGTCTAGCAACAACTTTGGAAACGAGGATGGTGTATTTGCAACCCACAATATTTAGGATGAGATATGTTTTAGCCAACAAACTTAAACATTGGGGAATACGAAGGCATAAACTAGGTACAAGAGAAATTATAGACAGAGCAACTATTCATCATCTCCACAATTTTTTTTTTTTTTTTAGAAATGCATGTAATAAAATTGCGAAAAAAGTAAACTTACCTTAGTGGGGGAGGAACCTCCCCAAGCTTGCTTTTCTACCGGCCTTACGGTGGTGGTGGTGGTGTTGGGTACCCATAGTGTGTGTGCATGTATTGCTTGCATGGCCCCTAAAAGTCTGTCCGTATCCCTCGCATTGTATTCTCAAGAGCATCGTGTCTTACGGAGGTTTCCAAACCGGTCGGTGAGCAAGGTCAAATCTCTTAAGTATCCCGCTCACATCTTCCGCTTGTGCGGGAAGCCTGAGCTCTTCGTGTGCGTGACATATCACTTGAACTTGGAGCCCAAGCGCGAGGAGGAGGTAGCCATGTCCTCCTCTTCCTCGTTGTCATCCTCATAGCTCAAACCCCTAGAGGTGCCAACATGAGTATCTTGTGCATCTCTTGTGCGGCTCTGGTGGTCCTCCTTCCTTAATTATGTGTTCGGAATTGGCGATTCTTTAGCTTGTTGTAGATGTGGAGCTCATGGGGGGTGAAGTGGAGACGACTCGGGGTGGAATGTTCTCACCGGGGGGTGACTCCGATCCTTTCGACATTGCTTCATATTCTTCATGTTGATGCTCATTACCTATGAAGGCAAAGGCATCCTCTTGGGTTGCTTTCGTAGTCTTGGCCATCGGATGAGATTATCTCCGTGGCGGTTGAGCCGTGCATTGATGCTTCCTCTAAATCGGTCATCTGAATGGTTCTTGAGGAGGCATCACGGGATGGTGCACTCCCTTGGGAGCTGAATGGTGAGATCGGCTCACGATAATCTGCTCCTAACTTCTTCTTCGCTGATCTTAACACTTTTTTCATCACACAACACTTACAAAAGCACTAATAGGACAAGGATTATGGTAGGGGTTAGTCCAAATAAATATAAATGGACCCGTGGGTGACTTACCTACTTACCATGTGGAGACAACCAAGGTGGTAAAGGAGAAATATTTTTGGGGTTTTCTTAAAACTAATAACAAGAACTAAAATCTAAGAAATATTTTTTGGCTTTTCTTCTTGGGATGGAAAGTAAATAAGAATAAGGGGAAATATTTTTGGTTTTTCTCTTGATGAATACGAGAGCAAGGAGAAAATGGGAGAGAGGGCTTTGGTTGAGTGAATGAGTTGTGTGATGGAGGGGTGAGGAGAATGTGCATGCCTTGCACCCCTATTTATAGTTAGGTGGCACCTCAACTTCTTCCCTCCTTGATTTCAAATTTTGGAGTGTGCATGGTGCTTGGTAGAAGTGAGAGGAAGGGAGGCAAGCCCAACACTATGGTCGGCCGACCACCCCCTTTCACCTCCTCCACTCTCTCATGCATGGCACTTCTTCTCATGAGACAAGAAAGTGAAAGAAAGGAGAAGGGATCAAGTGACATGGTGGGCCGACCATGCACCCTTCCCACCTTTCACTTTTTCAAGCATGACATGAAGCATGGAAGTGAGGGAAAGAGATCAAGGCCCAAGGAAATTGTTTGGCCGACCAAACACCCATCACCTCTTCATCTTTGTTAAGCATGGCATGTTTTACTTTTAAGCTTTGGTGCTTGTACTTCTAGGGACAAGGCCACTACTACATGGTACAAACTAGGGCATGGTGCCAAAGTGGGATGGATGGGGTGCCATGGTCGGCCGACCATGCCCCATGTCCCCACTTGGTCCAAGGTGTCATAAAATGTTCCCCCATGCATGGTAAAGGTAAAGTGAAAAAAAGTTTGATTCCAAACATCCTTGGTTATAGTGTTTTCTTGGGCTTTTGGGTGTGAGTGGGGAACAAGGACATGACATGAGGATGTCTCCTACTTTGTCCATGAGTATGTCATGCTTCCACTATGTTGGTTCCCCAAGTACCAACCTTTGTTGCATGGAAAGGGATGAAAGTCAAGTAAAAAGGAAGTGTGTTGGCTTTTGTTCATGGGAATCTCAACAAGGACAATATGTGATGGTGCATATGTGAGAGAATGAGATGGGGAGGAGTGAAAGATGGCAGCCAAGGGTGGTGGGCCGACCATCAACTTTACCCCTCCTTTGATTCCATGCATGCACATGCACATCATGAGATGCCTAGATGAGAGAGGAGAGGAGTAAGCGGGCGTGGGTCCTATTTGGGGGCATCGGGCCGATGTGGCCAAGGGGCCCACTTGACTCCTTAATTACTTGCTAATCCTCCCTCTTAATGTCCTCTAATGTTTTGTGAAGTTTGGTTGAGAGTTAGGTTCGAAAGTTCAAAAGAAAAAGAATGAAAATAAAACCGAAAAAATATTAAGTGAGACTAGAGTTGGAATATATACACGCTTACACAGTATGGTTCTCGGGTTTAGAGTCCTTGGAGTTGGACTTCTCAATTTTGTTTAATGCTTTGGTGCTACAGTCCCCCCTTCTTTGGAAGGACGCATGATTGTACCACTTTCTTCCGCCGGACTCTCTTGACTTTTGATTCGAGGTTTTTCTCTTTGCACCTTTCTTTGGAAGAATTGTGGCAATTTGAAAATCAATTTGTTTTACCTTAATTATAGAGCATTGCTCTAGCTTGGAGTCCGAAGGCAAACTTCTCTTGGGATCCATTGATGTTGAATTGGATCTCTCCTGCTCCGATGATGATGTGTGCATTGGCGGTGCTCAAGAATGGTCTTCAAGGATGAGTGGGACTTTCTTGTCTACTTCCATGTCGATTACTACGAAATCTTTGGGATGAAGTAGTCTCGGATTTTTGATCGGTATATTCTCGGCAACCCCCGCGGGGGTAGCGAATTGATTGGTCCGCTAACTGCAAGCACATTGATGTAGGGGACAAGGTAGTTTTACAATTGAGTTTGTCGAACACTACCTTTGGCATGACAACGACACTTGCTCCCAAGTCACATAGTGCTTGGTCAAAGTGTTGTGTGCCTATCGGCGGTCGATTGTTGGGCATCCCCGATCCTTCTTCTTTAACGGGGCTTGATTTAGTATAGCTGCGCTACACTCTTCTCGTCGGTTGAATAACCTCCGTTGTGGATATTGGGACGTTTGTTGTTGAGGATGTCTCGTAAATATTTGGCATAGGTGGGTACCTTGCATTGCATCGAGTAATGGAATATTGACATATAATTTGCGTATTACCTCAACAAATTTCCCATTGTTAGATGGCCCAGTTGCTTCCTTGGCGAGGGAATGGTAATAGTACGTTGGTGTCGTAGTACTCATCTTGAGCTATCTTTTAGTGGGACTTGCTCTTGTCATCTTTCTTGGGAAGTTCTTCTTTCTCCGTGTTTTCCTCCCTTGCCTTGGTCGGTGGCCTTTCTGTCATGTCGGGATATGGCGGATCTCGAGTGGTCTTACCCCCTCTAAGTAGTTACCGCATTAATATTTGCAACACTCTCAAGACTCTTACCATGTTGAGGAACAAAGGGTTTCAAGCCGAGCTAATTGATTTTCTATCATTTTATTGAAACTTAGTTGATCCGTAATGGAGGCAAGAAGACTATCCATATTTTCATGTAATTTTTCAATTATTTTAGTATTAGCAAGTAATTTGTTACTCATATTTTCATTAATTTTTACTTGTTTCAAAGCTAACTCTTTTAACGAAGGTGATTGTTGAAAGTATTCAAATTGTTACCTCAGTTACCTTGGTTGAGGGGGGGCGTGAAGCGCTGTTGGATTAGGCGCTCATATTCGTTGATGAAACTCACTTCCTCCTTATTCCCAAGGTTTTGTTGGATCGAGTTCTTGAGGTGGTTGAGTTACCTCTTCCATTAAGAGATCCATCTTTCTTTGAGAGTTCTTCTACTTCCTTTGTTGTGTTAGTGACTCTCTTTTTTGATCGGTGGCCCGTTCCTCAATCCATCCTTGGTTAGCTACCATCTTCTCAATGAGATCTTTGGCATCCTTGACCTTGAGTGAAAAGAAAGCCCTCCAGCGGCAAGATCGAGGTGGCTTCCGGGTTATGTTTGTTAACCCGATAGAACCCTTGAATTATCAACCATTCTTCTATTCCATGATGAGGGCAGTCGAATGTATTCTTGGAGATGTTCCCATGCTTCGGGAAGAGTCTCGCCTCATCTGTTGTTGAAAGCTTGAGATTCTTCCTCGAAGAGCATTGGTTCTACCAATCGGGAAGAATTTCTTGAGGAATGCATTTGCACACTTGTCCCATGTGCCAATATCTTCACGGTGGGCATAGAACCATTGCTTTGCCTTCCCGAGTAAGGAGAACGAGAAGCAGAGCGCATAGCGGATGCTTTC
Organism: Hyparrhenia diplandra; assembly: GCA_015847255.1. Classification (NCBI taxonomy): domain Eukaryota; kingdom Viridiplantae; phylum Streptophyta; class Magnoliopsida; order Poales; family Poaceae; genus Hyparrhenia; species Hyparrhenia diplandra. Next base: position 41,085 of record JADLZK010002231.1, on the reverse strand, counting down.
TACCATTACTTCTTTGATTGGCCAGGTGTCACTCACTTCTAGGAAGTGTTGAAGGTGTGCATTGGCGCCCTCACTGGGCTTTCCATAGAATGGGTTTGCTTGCACCAAATTGATAAGTGCCGGGAAGCGAGTTCAAAGGAGGCATCCCCAAGTTGACGTGTGGTCCTGTGGCTATGTTAGTAGCCGATGGGGCAAGATAGTCGGAGATGGTCTTCGAGCCATGGCTTCCTTAACAATGGGTGTGTTAATTCCTTCCTTGAACGGGTCCGATTCGAGATGAATCTTTGAGGAGGAACTAGACGGCGTCTAGTATTTCTCAAGAGTTTCTCTGGATTTTTCGGTGAAATTGCTTTCGGTAGTTGAAACCACTCATGCAATGCCTGTCTTCACAATAAAGTGGAAACAAAGCAAGGATAAACCCTACAACTAATTGGTGACTAGATTGATGGTAGATTCGGATCAAGTTTATCAAAAGTCCTAGGCGTATGCTTCCCGGCAACGGCGCGAAAATGCTTGTTGATATTTACTTAGCGTTGTCACTAGAAGTAGATCTTAGAACCTATCTCAAAGCAACACGACCAGCAATATGTAAGGGTATATCTTATTGCTATTGGGGATTCATAGCGCCCGCGAGAAAATACCGTTGTAGCACTTCACCCGGGAGTATTTCAAGGTATCGTTATTTATATTTAGCCCAAGGGAAACAGTAGCTAGAAAATTAATAAAAAGAATGATCTGTTTGTCTACTATAACTTTAATTCAATTAGCGTGAGGGAATAATGGAAATTTATAGGAAGGGATGATGATGTCACAAGACAAAAAGCGGCTCTAATTGATAAGTGAGGTAAATCTTTGTGGGGAGGTAGGAAAAAAATATAGGATTCTTGTATAACTTTACTCTACTTTTATGAATCTAGTCTAATCAAATGTGGTGTTCACACAAGTTTGGGGTTCACACGACTGTATGCTAGAGCGTAGGTAAGCAATGGTGAAAAGAAACACCACTTGACCCTGCTACTATGTTCTTTGAAGCCTTATCTTTTGAGAACTTGCCTATAAACACGTGGTGGCTTACACAAAGACCCGGGAAGGGCTGTCACTTCCTTACTTGGCTACCACAATCCATCCGTGCGACAGCGATAACCACGCAGGTAAGATTGAGTCTAAGCACCACGCTTATACTTCCTCTTACTACTCTAGTTGTGTGCACGAAGATCAACTAAAGCACCTCTTGCGAGACAATGATCACACACCGCGAGCGAGGGTCCAATATGAACCAAGATCAAACCGCAACTTAAATGCACCACTATGGAAGACTATATCATAACAACTATAGACTAGAGAACTAGACTAAAGTCGTACTAAGTTAATAAACTAAAGTAAAGGAGAGCAAGGTTTATATATGCATAAATGAATAAAAGTCTTACAAGAGAAAAGATACAAGGCGTAGGAAACTCTAGAAGACCCGGCTCCGAGAATCGAGCGGCGCTCACTACTCAACTCTTCTCTCCCACACTAGAAATACCTACACTACTAATACAAGTGGAACTAAACTACTTGAAGCTTGCAACCATCATGAATGGAGAGGGGGGTGTGGCCCTCTATTTATAGTGGAGGTTGAGTAGGGGCTACTCCACCGCCATGTCATCGATCCGCGTGATCCCACCTCGTAGCCCTTGGATAAAACCGCCTTAGAATCAACGGATGGATAAAATAATCACGTGGAGAATGTGGTAGGCGTGGGGGGGACGTCGGTGGCCAAATGGGCCATGGTCGGCCGACCATGGTCCATGGCGTGTGGGCCATCCTCAGTCTTTGGAGATGCTGGCCCCACCGGGTTTGTGTGTCTTGAGTGCGAACTTGTCGTGTCATCCGTTTTGTACCCACACGATCCGGGGGACGTCTTAGGCGACCAATCGGTGTCTTCTCTTAGTTTCCATGGATTGGTGGCGTGGCAAGTCACGTGGGAAGGGTTTGGGCCAATGGTCAATGGTCGGCCCGATGCTTGCCCATTGGGCCTTGACCTTCCCCTCCCCTTCTAGAAAGTCGTCCCCACATGTCGATGTCTTGTGGCCGAAATGTTGATGGTCGGCCGATCTTTGGTCTTGTGGCCAAATGTCTTCAAATTTTGTGTAGAGTCATCCTAGAACATGGAGATCATGATGGTGATGGTATTTTGCCCAATTTCCATACTTGGGTCACTTGACTAGATGGCGACTCACGTGTTGTTACGGCGATTTCCTCAGGAATTCACATCTGCCCAGAAAAATAATGACATCTACAAGTGGAACTAGGTTATTGGATAAAATATGTTCATGAAATGTTGTTCTTCCTTTGAAACGAGGGATATTGGCGGTGTTTTTATGGTGTAAATTAAGGGTGTTTTTTCACCGTCAACACCGTAGTTAATGCGTCAGCGGCGGTCCCCGCAAACACTGCAACAACCCGTCCGTTGGACATAAGCAGTCACCTCCCTTCTTTGGGAGAGCGGCGTGAAAAGGCGTGCCAATGCGCCCGACCCGTTCGGGAGTAAAAATGTCAGTCGTTGCCCGGCCGAAATGCCCTCCTCCGCAAGGAGGGCGGCGTCAGAAGCCCCTCGGGCGGGACCGTGTTGGCGGTCACCAACTACATATTTTTAACGTCAACATCCTACCATAAAGAGGGTGAAACTATACATTATCATACTCATATACATTTATAACTCACATATTTCCACTTGTAGTGTCCAAATTATTATTGTGCAGATTTATATAAGAAACAAGTGGAAAATGTACCAAAAGGCGCCTCCCTGGAAAGCGCATTCCTGAAGAACACCAATTCCAAGAAAGAGTCTCTCCCTCTCCTCTAAGAGAGCTCTCCCCTCTACTCTACCCCTTCACTCCAATGGGCTTAGGCCCTCATTAGTAGTAGAGAGATTGGCGGAGGAGAGATGTGAAGGGGCGAGAGCGGGGAAGCGCCTTGGACTTGTCGGTGTCTCCCCAACCTTGTACCTCGGTGGATTGAGACTTGGCTCCTTTACGGGATCTTGGCTAAGTAAGCTTCCACGGTTACGATAATCTTTATTGTCTTTTGTTTATCCACGATTTATCTACTTGTTTGCGGGATCGGTAGCTGTACCTTGGTCGGGACTCTAGTGGTGGAACCCTTTGACGGGAACCCGGCAAACACTAGAGTGATAATCACTAGCGTAGACGTGGTGTTTGGGCTAGCGGTTTTCTACCTTTTGTGGCGCATCCCACGGTTGAGGGGTAGGCGGCTTGGTCGTGACAAGCCTTGTCCGTCCCTTTGAAATCCCCCCCACGTTCGGGTGTGGCGCGGTGCTAATTGCCTAAGCTGCCCGGTTGGGCGTTGGCGGTGCCCTAACCGAACAAGTAGCTCGAGGCGGCTAACCATAGACCCTAAAGGTGTAGGGACCCTTCTCGATAATCCTCCCCGTCTTTGGCCTTGTGTGTCCTTGGGCGAACTAGTTAGGAGAGAGTACCTCCGTTCCCCGTGGAAAATACGATATCCTCGAATATTTCGGGGTGAAAGCTACAACGACAATTACAGACGCTTGCGGATTCTTACTGCGCGACGTTAAGAAATGTCAACAAGCTTTTCTCGGCGCCGTTGCCGGGAACGGTTGCTATTATCTTCAACCTAGTGCGTCCTCGTATCTATCCTTAAAAAAATCAAAATAGTTATTTGTTTTCTCTTTTCAAAAATGAACCCAACCAATCATTTCGAAAATCATTCCGCTTCAAATCCAGGAGTTCACGCGAGCCGCAATCTTTTTCAAAACCAAAACTTTCTTACGGCTATGAACTCCATCCGTATTTAAAATCCACTTGTTCGAGGCGGACCCCTTCTCGGCTACCACACCGAAAACCCATGTAGCCACCTACAAGTTTTTCGAGGAGATATGTGCGTGCCTAAGCATTCCCGGCATGACACAGAAAATATCATGTGGGCGTTGTTTCCGTTTTCCCTCTTAGGGAGAGCGAGAACAATGGTACACGAATGTAAATAGGAAGTTTGAATGGGGATTGGGAAGAACTCAAAGACAATTTTTGTCTAGCATTTTTTCCCCATCAACACCCTACCAAGGACAATCCTCGATTTCGAGCGGGGCGAGAAGGAGTCCATAGGTGCAGCCTGGGCTAGGTTTACAATGTTAATACATACTAGCCCGGACTTGTCATTACCCGATAGTGTGCTTTTGCATATCTTTTGTTCGGGTCTTGACATAGACACTGCCCTATGCCTTGACATGACCGCCAGGGTCGTTTTCACGTAAACCTACAACGGAAAAGAGGAGAATCCTTGATAACATCCTAGAGAAGCATGCTTCTCCGTTGTAGAACCGACTCCCCTCCACAACAAGGGCATGTCAAGCTTTGAGGAGCCCTCATCGGTCGAACCATTCCTTGTATTATCATTGAACCGATTTGTTGAGCCCTCACCGAACCACGAACACCGAAGGAAGGGATGCTTTATCCTTCGGAGTTCCCGATCGAATCGAGGATCATGGGAGAACCTTGAACCTTCTATGGCACGAATGGAGCAAATGGAGCACAGCTCCGGCTAAAGGAATCTTCCTCTAACATGAAACCTTCAAAAGAATGGTTAATGGAGGTGAAACGCTCTTTCTTGAAGCAATTGATTCTTTCACCTTCCATGACTATATCTTGTTCGATTACGAGGAAATTCCCTTAGAGGCCCTACACAGCCAACAACCGAGGCAAATATCATGTCACAATATCTTGCGAAACCCTTTTGGGTAATATGCCGCTAGCCTCGTCCAGATAGACTCTTAAAGGGTCAATTCGGACTCATCTTTGCATCTTTGTGGGATTGCTAGGGCGTGCCAATAAAAATTCATGAAACCGAGGTTCACTTAGATTTCTATATCTATCCCATCCTCGACTTTGATCTTCTCATAGGCTACCCTCTCGAGAAGCTTATTCATGAAAAACCTAAAGAGGAGAGCCATGATGAGAAGTTGGGGAAAGAATGCTTGTGCCTCTCACCTAGAAATCCCAAAGGTGAAGCATCTTCCCAACAAAACTTCGTTCGAGGAGGCGGCGTTCATAACTCCATTCGATTCACCTAAGTTGCCCTCGCATCTTGGTGAAACGAAGCACTCGTCGTCCTCACTTTCGAACACAAGACATGTCCCTCGGCCATCAAAGCGTTGTTCTTGACAAAGGTCGAGATTCAATGATCGTTCTTCATGACACATCTTTTTGAGGATAAGAACTCATGTGCCATGGACATGCACGAAGCAACAACTCCACGAGACCAAGCATGAACTGCTATTGAGCATGTCGAGTTTTCATTCGAAACATCTCATGATACATGCTCACCTTTTTGGATTTCTAGAGTTGTCTCGCTTCAGACCACGTGCCCCTACGAGGACCCCAACCTTCTCTTAATCCTCGTTCACAAACTCTTCAAGAGGATGGTTGTGGATGTCTTCGTCTATCACAAGTTTTGTCGATATCATGGTGGCACGATGGCACTAACCTTGCAGCAAGCATAACGCTAACTTCTTAGTGGTGAGGCTGGAACTTCACCACCTTTCATAGTTGCAAGATGAATTCCGGGTCAAGCTTACGACCATAAAAAGAAAGCACTGCTTAGGAGATAACCGGGACTGATAAAAAGGAAAAAAAAAAGAATAAATCTCTCTTGTTCTAAAAAAAAGTTTTTTCCCTTTGTTCTTATTAATAAAAGCAAGAACGTGTTATCAAGTTAGTATGCACCTTCGGGTATTCTTGTCGCTAACCATTTCGGGTAGAGATCGATTAAGAAGATCAAAAGAGGCATGTGATACTTGAAAACATGGGGCCGACATCAAAAAAAAAAAAAAAGAAGAGAAAACTTTGATGCTCATGGATGGTGGAACACACTCAAAAGGAGACCCGGACTTTGCACATTTGACTTTTGCATAAAAGTCCAAGTGTGGGGAAAGATGGCGAAAACCTCAAGTTCCATACACCAAGGCGTCATACAAAAAAAAATGATGGTGAATAAAAGACGATGTCACCCTACCTTGCTGAAAAAAAAGAAGAAAAAAAAAGAGAGAGATCTAAAAAAAAAGAAAAAAAAAAGAGTGTTGTTGAAAAAAAACAATAGAAAAAAAAGTCAATAAGAGAAGAGAGGAGCGGGTTGGCCCCGCATGGTCAAGATACATACCAAAGTGCTTTTGACTCCACCCCATCTTTGCTTCCACAAGCAAGAAGGGTTAGTCTCTCATCCTTTTCTTTGCTACCATCAAGACCCATGGCCCATACACATGTGTGTGTGGCCTAGCCTTGAGGTGCACACGAAGCGAAACCATCACACAAACCGCGGCAACAACTTCGATGCTTCATCCGTAGATGCTTTGCCGGTAAAGTATATCCAGGTATGCAAGGGAAATAAATGTTCACCAACACTCTTCACTCATGTTTGTCTCCATAAAAATAAAACTTTATGCTTCTCATGCCATGACATATGCTTTGAGTTTGGGTGTACCTACATGGGCCCATGTAATACATCCATAGGTCTTTTTAAATTGAGCGTGGTGCTTAGGTTAAAATGATCTCCTTTAATCAAAACTTTGACTTGGTGTTAGAGTTTGGTTAATGAACTTAGAGCTTTGTTGTCATGATCTATGGGAGTATTTTATGTTGGAGATGAATCAAGGTTATGCTTACACTGCCTCTTTTATGAGCCTTGCTTGAGTCATGATGAGGTGAACAGATAAAAAATAAAAATAAAATAAAATAAAATAAAGTTCTCATAATAAAAGCTCCACGGTATTCTTGCCGATAGAGCCATGTTGTTGTTTTTGTTTTGTTTTCTTTGTTTAAAATAAACAGTACAAGAATAAGTGTGGGGAGATCTCTCAAGCATATAAGCACACCCATCCGAGATCTCCCCAACACAAATGCACGAGCGCCGAGCAATTCCGCGATGGAGAAGGGCGAGACGAACGACTACCATTAACTCCTTCCTCTTCAAACGGTGGTTTGTGCAAAACTCTCACTCTCACATCTCACAATAATAATAAAAAGGGAGAGAAGAGAAGGAGGAGAGATGATAGAAGAGGAGATAAACCTTTCAACCCCAAGTTCCTTGTCCTGTTTTTGTAATGACATCAAAAGACAAGCTTGGGGGGAGCCACCAACCACGCGACCAATCACAACTCAAATCATTGTGCGCACAAGCTAGCACAACCATGAAAGGTAAGTAAAGAGCTAGCTTGGGGAGGACTCCAAGAAAGGTAACGTGTATCTCACATTTTGATTATATTCTCTATCTTATGAAATGATGAGTTATACTAAAAAAAAAAAGGGGAGACAAAATTCCACTCCTATACATATGAGCTATGATAATGTTTAGTTTTAGTCCCTCGTTGAAATGATGAATAGCTGCTCTGTCTTATGTTTCGCCTGTGCCTAGTTTATAATTCGAATTTCTCTAAAGTTTGGGTTTAGTGGCTAAGTCCAAAAACTCATCCCGAAAAAAACCTGATTCATGTGGGTTGCATAGGCTCTATCTAGTCTAAGTTGTTGCCAAGTATGATATGGTACAAATAGATTTGCTATGATTTCGTTTCAAAGAGAGACTTGACATCCGGGAATCTACTTTGAAAGAAAAGAGAAATGATATGGGCTATGCTAAAAAAAAAAAAAAAAAAAAGAAAAGAAAAAAATGAGATGAAAAATGGACACGTGTCCGAGGGCGAGTAGAGCCCACATCTCTAAAAAAAAAGAAAGAAAGAGAGGAAATAAAAGACAAAAGTCTAGGGCGAGAAGAGCCCACCTCTCCAAAATATATATATATATATATATATATATATATATATATATATATATATATATATATATATATATATATATATATATATATATAGCAATAAAGGCCATACTTTCTCGAAAAACAAATATAATCTAAATAAATAAATCCCAGATAAAAAGTTGATCAAAAGGATGAATGATAAGTATTTACATTTATAACCGTTCTATCTATCAACCGCCAAGACTTTGAGAAAAGCTAAAAAGCCCCGCTCACGATGAAAGGTAATAAAGGGTGAGAAAAAGATGTGCCATTTTATTCAAACTCTAGTAGAAAATCTTATTATAACCCTGGCACTTGCGAAATGTAATCGGCATAGTAGCAACTCCTGATCAACAACCAAGTACTTATCTTTTGCTCGAGGACGCGCAAAGGGTAAGCTTGGGGGAGTTTGTTGACGGTCACCAACTACATATTTTTAACGTCAACATCCTACCATAAAGGGGGTGAAACTATACATTATCATACTCATATATATTTATAACTCACATATTTCCACTTGTAGTGTCCAAATTATTATTGTGCGATTTATATAAGAAACAAGTGAAAAATGTACCAAAAGGCGCCTCCCTCGAAAGCGCATTCTGAAGAACACCAATTCCAACGAAGAGTCTCTCCCTCTCCTCTAAAGAGAGCTCTCCCTCTACTCTACCCCTTCACTCCAATGGGCTTAGACCCTCATTAGTAGTAGAGAGATCGGCGGAGGAGAGATGTGAAGGGCTGAGAGCGGGAAGCGCCGGACTTGTCGGTGTCTCCCCAACCTTGTACCTCGGTGGATTCGGACTTGGCTCCTTTACGGGATCTTGGCTAAGTAAGCTTCCACGGTTCGATAATCTTTATTGTCTTTTTGTTTATCCACGATTTATCTTCTTGTTTGCGGGATCGGTAGCTGTACCTTGGTCGGGACTCTAGTGGTGGAACCCTTTGGCCGGGAACCCGGCAAACACTAGAGTGATAATCACTAGCGTAGACGTGGTGTTTGGGCTAGCGGTTTTCTACTTTTTGTGGCGCATCCCACGGTTGAGGGGGTAGGCGGCTTGGTCGTGACAAGCCTTGTCCGTCCCTTGAAATCCCCCCACGTTCGGGTGTGGCGCAGTGCTAATTGCCGGAAGCTGCCCAGTTGGGCGTTGGCCGGTGCCCGAAGTGAACAAGTAGCTCTGGAGACTGGCTAACCATAGACCCTAAAGGTGTAGGGACCCTTCTCGATAATCCTCCCCGTCTTTGGCCTTGTGTGTCCTTGGGGCGAACTAGTTAGGAGAGAGTACCTCCGTTCCTGTGGAAAATACGATACCCTGAATATTTCCGGGTGAAAGCTACAACGACAATTCTGTACGCTTGCGGATTCTTCTGCAACATTAAGAAACGTCAACAGACCGGAAACCCACCACAAAGCGCTGCCCTCAGGGGTGACGCCGGGCTCCGTGCCCACCTTACGGTCTAGGGGTTCTAAGGCTGGGCCCCCTCGGGTTTCTACAGCTGCCTCAGGACGATCGAGGAAGGGACGGAAGGGAAATGCACAACCGGCCATGCCCGGGCCCTCAGGGGCTCTGGATTTCCTGGACGTATCTAAGATTCCCGGTAACCACTTACAGAGATGTCCCATCCGTGGGAGGCCCGCTGGCCCTCGGGATCCGACCTGTCGGAACCCGAGATCTGCTAGGAGGCCTGAGAGTTCTCATGGAGTGCGTCCTAGACCACCGCGGCCGACCCACCTTTCCGGCGGGGGCACGGGCGCTCCGCTTAGATTTTACGTTACAACGCTCAGCGGGTATGTCGCACTCGGCTCACAAGGCAGTATGGCATGTCTACCCTCCTCCTCCCTTCTAGAAGGGTGATAGAGGAGCATAAATACAAAAGCCGAGGAGGCTCGAAACGACCTTGCGCACATAAGCGCGGGCTCTGAGCTGCCCTCGCACAACGGACAACCCTTGCACATCTGCACAATTTAGCGGGTAGTTCAGGTCTTACCAGCGCGTAAGAAGAAAAGCCCTCAGAGGAACTAGTTGTTCCTCCGAGGCCTCGGGGGCTACACCCAACGGGTGCGCTCATGGCAGCACCCATTACGGGAACAAAAAGTTAACCCTATCACGAGCGGCGGCGACTAACCCCCGAGCGAGTCACACCACTCCCTCGGGGCTCGGGGGCCCTCTTGTCGGGGCCTAAATAATCTCGGCCCTGACAGTCCTAGCCCAAAACGGCGATGCGGCCCATAAACCCTAGAAGGGATCGGCCCAAAGTCAACGCCGGGCCAAACAACCCGAGGCGCAACCCAGTACGCAAACCCGGCTAAAAAGAGAGGGCGACTCATGGGTCATCGATCCACAAGCTTGGAGGAATCAATAAACATATCGTCTTTCAGCCCCACGGCCTAAAGACAACCCATCTATAAACACTCAATCAATGGGCACGACACACGACCTTGAGCGGGCTTGTAACCCACCGGTTTGGCCCACGGCGGCCAGGGGAACACAAAGGCGGCCCAACCGGAGGTTGTTGGAGTCATCAAGAGTGTCGAGAAGAAGGACCAATGATGACTCCGTGCGAGCTTGATAGAATCCATCGCCACACGGCCCGATCCAGCCCTTTGCCAAAGGGTATTGACCCAACAAGCATACTCGCACTTCTACCTCCGTTCTCCTCCCAAGGACAAAAGACCCCCTCGGACAATTTGCGCCTCACCCGGCGGGGAGGCCCCAGGGAGCGGATCTCGTCTCGCCCGAGGCGCAGGAGACCCCGGATAAATTACCTCCACTACGCTGAGGCGGGGAGGTCCCGCGCACCTTTGGAAATATTAGCCGGTAGTGGGGGCAGCCGCATTTAATTCCTCTCCGGCTTCACAGGCTACAATGACGAGGGCAATCGATTGCCACAATCGATTCGTCTGCCCGTTATCTCCTCCGTCCCCGTTGATGGGGCGTAAAGGAGCGGTTACTTCACACGCCACCACGCCACGGAAACCATGATCACCTTTGTTCATCCGCTAAACGTTCCACCTCCCGCCACGTATCCGGTGGTCCCGGGGCATCGACACGCAGGCACGACGCTTCCAAGAGAAGCCCGATTTTATGCGGGATTCGGGGGCCCCAAGGGCACGTACCCAAAGCGCCCCAAGGGCCAGCGTCCACACAAACGCCCCAACCAGAGCACCCGAGGCGGGGCTCGAGCATGCATCTGCGGAAGCCCGCGCATGATGACACCTTAGCGCATGTACATGACACGTATTGTACACATTATCTCTCTTTTGTACTATAAAAAGGGGAGTAATGACACGGAAGACGACGACCCTTTAGGTATTCACACTTAGCCATCTCAAACCCCCGGGGTTGAAGCTCTCCTTCATCCCCAAATCATTGTAACCACTTTAGTTCCGTGTACATTGGTGCGAGGTAACACGAGAAGTCACAAGCTGGCGGGGGCGTAGGGCCCCATGTCTGAACGGGATAAACCCTTCGTCTCCATCTCGCACACGCCATCGGTGGGGACCGCCTGACCTATAAATTATTGCCGATTCTTGGGATACCCCGTTCTCAAAACACCGACATATTGACTTCAGAATTTTTTGGTGTTATGTTTTAAGTGGTAAGCGATGTTCCCCTCAACGATGACGTATCGGCCCGGTGACTTCGAGAATGTCCTGATTTGTTGGCTCGGTCCTTTAGAGGTGCTCATAGGGGTAGGTACATGTGTTTATAGCGGTGAGTGTGCGTGCGTGTCGTGGTGGTCGGCTCGCTAAAAGAACACCCTTTTCATCCCTGTCCCAAGTCACACCCTAAAAACACATTTCATTCCTTAGTTTCCATAAAGACCACGTCACAACCGAAGTTAGCATTAGTCATAATATGACATTTATGGGCAATCCACAAGCGAGCAATAGACTCAAAATTCCGCCAATGTTCAACATTAACTATTTTCTAGATTTATTTGGCCATAGGTGCACAATCGATTCTTTCTCGGTCTTGAGAATAAGCAAGATGGGTCATTAACGTTTCTTCTTTTTTAAGTTGTCTTTTGTGAGCAAATGATCACGTATTTGAAAGCAACCGGAGAAAGAACTACACCCTAGGGGAACTGTTAACCTTACAAACATTGGGATAACCCCCTTTGATTAATCACAACATACGGATGATCGGTTGAATACTTACACAGTGGATGTGTAATTCCATATTATATGATCCTCCTCCTCAATAAGGAAGATAGATTCCATAATACTACATAGTTTAGACAATATATAGATTCATATCTCTGGCTGACACACTCCATCTAAAGGTGAGCATCAGATTCTCACCATCCTACACATCATGTACGGTCCTACTCTATTGTTCATTGATGATATATAATGACCAAAAAGGTGTAGCCAAACTAACATTTCCTATCGAGACATCTTCCTAGAACCTAGTTTTTCTACCATCACCAACAACCCATCTTATCCCCAACAAGGCGGCTTTCATTGCCCAGAGAACACCCTTTCAAAAGGGGGAAGCTCCCACACTGTAACAACATAGCGCATTAGGCTTATTTGTTCCATATTTAAAATCAATGATATCTCTCCAAATAGAATTTGATTTGAGCTGGTATCTAAAGATCTAGGCCCCAGCAAGGATAGATTTAAATTTCTCATATCCGAACACGTAGTCCCCACATCTTTTTTTTTTTTTTTTTTGAAACTAACGCTAATTGTCCAAATGGTGTTTATGATGATCATCACTATCATTCCAATAAGAAATGCCCCCATCTGAGAATTAATTATATCTATAGCCCATCTAGGGATCTTGATCAGAAATAATTAGATTGGAATACTCGTTAGACAAGCTTTCAAGAGGGTAAGCTTTCCTACATAGGAGAGGACCCTACCCTTCCATTTAGCAATCCTTTTTTATAATTTTGTCAATGACATGTCGTAGATCTTGTCTTTCAATTTGGTATAGTTAAGGGGAATCCGTGAATATTTTATGGGAAATCTCCTTTTCTTGAGAATGGTTTAGCAAAATAATTGGTCTCCTCTTCATCTAATCCAATAGCTAAAAGGCCACTTTTGTCATAGTTTATTTTCATCCCGACATTTGTTCAAAACGAAGTCATCACCATACTATAAACTGATGATACCCCTCTCCGACTTGAGGAAGTAGGCCAAAAATCAAGTTAAGATCAACTACTTTCATAAGCATTCTTGGAAATACATCCGCCACTAGGTTGAATAAAATGGGGGGATGAGAGGATCACTCTATCTCAAACCTTTAGTTGGTTTGAAATAGCTACTATTTTGTCGTGTTGTAATGCATAAGGAGACACCTCTCACTACCTTTCTAATCTAGCTAATCCATATTTCACCAAACCCTCTAGACACGAGCATTTCTTCAAGGAAGCTCCAACTCACCCCAATCGTATGTTTTCTCATAGTCAAGCTTAAGCATGACCCCTTTCTCTTTTCTTCTATGTACCTCATGAATAATCTCATGGGTAGCAACTACGCATTACACTCTCAAGAATGTATCTACCTTTGATGAAGACAGTTTGACAAATAAAAAATTGATGTTTTGATGCCTTGTAAAAAATAGTTTTGCACGCAGTTCTTGATGCAAAACCTCCAAGAGCAAAGTGTCGAGATTAATGTCATCCCAAACATTATTCTCAATGTTGCACATAGCTAAATCATTCAATCTTTCTTGTAATATAGTTGGCTTCAAACAATTTTTCAATAGTTTCAATTTAGAGAAACTTCTTTTCGAAACATGGTATCATCACCGGAATAGTGAAGAGAATTTGATACTCAATGGAGACATTCGGGTAGCAATCCACAACTTTAACAAATTGAAGAATCTCAGGGGCTGACATTGATTCTTTTAGTAAAGATACTTGCAACACTTTTATTTCGGAGAAAAAAAAAAAAAATCATCAACCTCAACATCGACTTCTTGTTGTGAGAAAAAAATCTACAAAAGTAGTGTAACACCTCTGTAGATTAGTATCATCCAAAATTTCAAATTTTATAAGTTGAAAAAAGAAACCAAATATTTTTTTTCCAAATGTCGTTAGGCATTCAATCGACTAAATTGCAATAACAATACCTAGGAAGTAACTAACTTTGAAAGTTTCTAATAGCTGAAAGTTATAATTCTTCATTTCATCATTTTGTTCATCAAAATGCTTCTTAGGCAACTAGAAAAAAAAAACTTATGCAGAACACTCCTCTATGATTCCACGAACTAATCTTATTTTTGTTTCCCCCCTTTTAGAGCACCACACAAATGCTTCTTCTGACGAAACATCTAACATATTAAAATAAATACATTAAGTAGAAATTTATAACCCTGCCACTATACAAGCAAAAGGCATACACAAAAACAAATAAGAAAAATTGAATAATAAAAATGATCATGGGTGTTGGCATGTTACTTACTGTGATCGTGTGCTTTGTCCATCGTCCTTGTCGGTCATGCAACTCCTTGAATTCCTCTCTCTTCATGTTCATGACATGAGAGGATGAGCCTCTTTGCTATAGCTCCATGAGTTCCTCCTTTGAGGGCTCCTCATCCTTGTTATCACTCCCACTATCGCTCTCATCGTTTATTATCCCTTAGGGCTCTTGTCCATGAAGCATGATGAGGGAGTTTCAAAGATAAAAATGGTGGTGGATAGTGGACAAATTTGCCTTATAATGATTATTATTAACAAATAGTACACTGGTGCTACGGTGACAAAATTATTGGAATAGCATGTGGTGGGAAGTTTAGGAGCAGCTAGCAGGTTGGAGCCCATGAGGCCCATGTTATTTAAGAGAGTAGTAGACATATAGTGGGCTGCTTTGATGATGGCTACTTCATTGCTATCTATCGCCTAACAATTACACTGTACTAGTGCTAGTGTGTTTGGAAGTTTGCAAGAAACAAGGGCCCTTAAAAATTGATGCAACTAGGGGCGGGAGCCCATTTTTTGTCTCACTAAGCTCCACCCTAGATAGAAGGCTTCTTGTTGATGGTAACACTTTGCCAAGCGACTTTGGTTGGTTCTCATCTTCACTATCACTTGAGGAATTAGAGTCACCCTCAACACAATATGCATAGCCCTTATCCTTCTTTTCAAATGTGATAGTCTTGCCTTCCTTGTCCTTTTTGGACTTGCTTGATCTCTTCTCTACTTGTTGGGATAATCAGCCACAAGATGAGTAACCTCCCACAATCATAACACCTTTGCTCTTCTTTCAGTTTCGATGATGGTCTTCTACTTCTAGCACCATAGCACAAATAGTTCTCTACACCTTGTTCATGGTCTTGGTGTGAATTTAGCCTAACTTAATAAACACTTAGCAAAAAGGTTAATCCACTAGTTATCGCAGTTACCAAAACAAAAATCGCCCCTGAAGTTGTTGCTCCCCACAATCATTTGTAACTTTCTTCTTTGACGTAGCGACTTCGCTTGAGTCGAGCATCTTATCGATCCTTCTTCATGCCGCCTGACGGTTCCACTAAGACACCTAGGGCCACTGCCTGCCACCCAACCACGCTAGAAGTAAGAAAGAGGACTTTGGAGAGAGAAAGAAGGTTGAAGAGATACACAGTTGGTTTTCAAAAGAAAAAGATGCACACATTTTCTTGTTTTCAAGGGATACATGGTAAAAGAAATGGACGGAGTAGATACTACCTCTATAAAAAAACATGCATTTCTCGCTTTATCCAATTTGAATTATTCGCTATAACATTGGTCAAACTTTACTTAATTTGAGCGACATGGGTCCGATAATTGAATGATTTTACGAACGCAGGGAGCATATAGCAAATTAGTCATTCCCAAATTTTAAAAGTTAATGAAAACCCGGCACAACACAAACGTACGGTTCAAACCACCAACGTCCAACGCCCTCCACCAGTTACACACGTTTGCTCACGGAGTCACGGGCTCAGAGCCAAGCGGCCATCACTGCGCTAGGCACTTCTTTGTCCTCGCAAGACGCCCTCTGCCCCAACTCGACCATCCCACATTCCCACCCGTGCGCGTCGGCGGCGGGCGGGCAGCAGAAGAAACAGCAGCAGCAGCGCGAGAACCCTAGCTTCTGCTCAGCCTCACCACACCAGAGTGGCCGCAATGGCTGCGGGCAGCGATGCGTGAGGGCGTGCGGGCGCGGCATGGGGGAAGGAGCAGGAGGGCGAGGGACAGCAGCAGCGGGAGCAGCCGACGCCGGCGGAGGGAGGGGCAGGGGAAGAAGCGGAGGAGGAGGAAGGTGCAGCGGTGGGTGCTGCGGAGCCGTGCGGCCGCAATGCGCGGCCGCGCTGCTGCTCGGCGCCGCTGTGGCTCTCTCCGCGCTCTTCCTGCTGCCGCCCTTCGCGGGGCGCGGCGGCGGCCAAGCGGCGGCGCGGGATCCGGGCGACGCGTTCGCAGGTCAGCAGCCCGCATTGCGGGATCTCGCGCGCCTCGCTTCAATCTTCCGCCGTAATTTTAAAATATCTTTCGTCGTACGGACTCCACGAGCAGTGCCTTAGTGATTGACTTGCTTAGTTTTCCAGCTCAGTCAGTGGTTCTTGCAGATTGGCGAAGCTGCAAAGTTCGCTTCTTTAGATGGCAACTTGACCACATTCGACGAAATTTTCAGTTGCGTCCTCCTGTTTCCTTTTCGGGAGCTACTTGGCCACTTCCCGTGCTCTTTTTGTCACTTTCGTAGCTACGCTGTTAGTAGTTAGTGCGTGCCTGCTATAGATTCTGGTTCTATATTTCAGCCTCCAACTCAAACGGATTCACGTGGTTCGATTCGGCGTGTGCTGTTACATTATGTGCAGTATAGCTGTTGAAGTGCTGTTCTTGTTATATAGCTTACAGGACAGGAAATGCTTAGCCAACTTACGGTTGTAGCTAGTGGATATCCCTGGATGCATGCCGTGTTTCCATATTCGGTTTTACATGTTAGCATTTCCTCACATGGTGTTGTTTGGAGATTTTTGCGAGGATTGCCAGTTTGGGTTGGGGGCACCCATTCTATTTTCAGGTGGTCTTTGTGGTGCTTCTGGTGTATGACTTTCGGTTGGCTGTTGTTAACTAAAAGGAACTTCAGGGTTTAAATGTCATCAAACTGAACGATTCATTTTTCCATGCGCTCAGAAGACGAATAGAGGTAAGCTTGTGAAAGAAAAAAAGAAAGGGGAAGGTTTGTGCAAAATACAAACATAAACGACGGGGTATGGACCTTTGGTGAACTACTTAAAAAGTTTAGGGACCTAATAATGCAGTTTGAGAGTTGATGGACCTAGATGGCACCTCAAAAGTCAATGGACCTCTAATGCATTTTATTCCTTTTTTCCTCTACTAGAACTCAATTGGAGCAATATTTTCTTGTGCGCTGGGAAAGATAAATCAATTTCTTGGTTGGTGCCACTCATGGAAATAGTATACATCTTTAAATTTTCTTTTGGATATGTTGGACTCACAAGAGCATGACAAAACTTTGCCGCCAAGTCTTTTGCAAAAAATTCCAAAATAGAAAAGGTAACACTTCTATTGAATGGTGGTGTTAGAAGACCCAACAAAATTGCCGAGATAGAGCACACAATACTTTGTTGAATAGTGAAGTTTGAAGGCCCCGACAAAAAATTGTCGTGGTAGAGAACACAATACTTTGTTTAGTAGTGATGATAGAGGACCCGACAAAAATTGCCGAGGAATGGCGTTTGAAGGCCCCGACAAAAAATGTCGTGGTAGAGAACACAATACTTTGTTGAATGGTGATGTTTGAAGGCCCGACAAAAAAATTGTCATGGTAGAGAACACAATACTTTGTTTAATAGTGATGATAGAGGACCCGACAAAAATTGCCGAGATAGAGAACACAATACATTTTTGAATGGTGATGTTTGAAGGCCCCGACAAAAATGTCGTGGTAGAGAACACAATAGTTTGTTCAATGGTGATGTCGGAAGGTCTTGACAATATTTGCCACGATAGACAAAAGTCATTGCATGTGGAATTGTGATGTTAGAAGACACCGACAAATACTTTCTTGATAGGGTAGCAGAGCACCTCAACCGGGTGATGTTACAAATTGTTGAAAAATGGTTTGGAAGAGAAAAATCGTATCCATCTAATAATCTGATGATGATAAGTGGCATGTACTCTCGGAAGTGACTAATGCTTAGAGGACTATGAGTTCATGGTGCAAGTATATGCAAATTCTACATAGAACTGTCTTATGAAAGTAAATTACCAGTTTCAAAAACACCATATTGGTAATGTTTCAGATTATATTGCCCCCTGCGCTTTATCTATACCTACTAATAAAGAGAGGAAATTTCTTGACCACCTATACGGGTCTGCCCCTATACGGGTCTTAATTGGGCCTTAATCGTGGCAGTGTCTGCGGGAAGCGCTGCCTAAGTCCGATATAGCACGGAACCGACTCTCGACATTTCACGATGATGTCACGATGTGTCGATTCAACGGGCTATAATGACGGCTAAAAAAGGTAAACAAACGTCTTTTTCCATGTTTATTTTTTATCGATCAAATAATTATTTTTTTCACTCAAGATAACCCATTTCCATTAATAACAACCGAAATACAAAGAGTTTGTAGACGATATGGACACTAAAGACGCAGGCAAAGTTATGGCTAAGTAAACACCGCACAACAACACAAAACCAACGGACCTAACAACCATCGCTTAGAGGATCATTTCCATTAATAACAACCGAAATACAAAGAGTTTGTAGACGATATGGACACTAAAGACGCAGCCGAGTTACGCCTAAGTAAACACCGCGACAAAGAACACAAAACCAACACCTAACAACCATCGCTTAGAGGATCATAACGGCTACTCCCCGCCCAAAATGTTTGTAAAAACTACGCTTTCCGAGAAATAGCTTTAACAAATTATATTTAAAAAATATTAATATTCATCATACATAATTATTATCATTGGAAAGATCTCCGATCAAAAAACTTGAAGAAACATATTATATTTTTGTGATTAATAGATCGGAAATTTTAAAAACCGAGCTCCTCCGCAATTTGACGAGAAGGTGTAGCTCCTACATTTGTTTGTTAATTGTGACGTATTTGATGTTTTTTTTGAAAGCGTACCCATTGTCATGTGTCTTCATTAAGGGAAAATAGAGTTTTACACGCCGCACACTTTTTAGCCAAAACAATTGGCGAAGCGCCGCGAAAACACACAACCAAGAATCACACGCGTTTTTGATGTTGTAGACTTGAGGATATGTTACTCATTTATATATGCTTGCAATTAGATCTCAAAATAAAAGAGATTTATAGAATTTATGAGTTGTCCGAATTAGTGTTTTTGTCTTTCCCAAGCAACGCACGGGCATATTTGCTAGTAACTATTAAAACCAAGACCCAAGATCGACAAACAACAGGGTCCTTACTCTTATTTGTCAATATTGGATGTTGTATGAGTAGGGCCCCTGTTTAGATCCCATGGCTAAAAATTAATGCATCTTGTGATAACTTAGGAATGGTTAGCCACCAACTATCCCCATTAGCTCTTATTAGCCGAAAATTGGCCCATGTTTAACCCTCCTATTTGGCACCAAACAGACCCTAGGGATGCACCATAGATGATTTTGTATCCCTTTTCTTGCTTTGAGGTCTGGATTGGTTCATTTGGATGAGTTTATGTTGAACCAATGATCTAGAGAAATCAAAGCCTGCTTCCCTGTGTATGTGACCCATCAAAATCGATTTGATTCTAAAATAGGAAAGCTACTATTTGCTATTTTATTACATGTTTATTTTTCCGATAAAGGGGATTTATTAAGACTCAAAGAATATTACATCGAGGTAATACAACATTCTTGAGAATCCTTCGTGCTTTTGCATGGCAAAGATGCGCATGGCCTACGTTTACACCGACAAACTATTAACTATCAATCACACATGAGATGGTGGTTTTGATGCTTGGCTTTGATGGCTACTAACAATCATCAATGTCGACACTTCAATTTTCCACATGTATACAAAACTATGAATTGTTTTCAAGCATTTATTCTGATAGTTCCATGGTGCAAGGTGTCATTCTAGTTTCACCTTTAGTGTGGGCTGCATCTGCGATTTGCAAAACAGACAATAACATACCTAGTGCTCCCAGAGGTTCATGCACTCATGAGATCCTGATGCACAATTGCATCTCTAAAAAATCCACCCAAGATTTTATGCCATTGATGATGTGCATCTATTCCTCTGCAAAAGTTGAAATTGTAACTCCACTTACAAACCTAGTGACAAAAAAGATAAAACAGCTGAATAGTAACAGGCAACTGTTATTCTTCTTATACGCAATCTATTATTATTTAGTTGAATTCACATTTTTGTTATTTGATGTGAACATTGTGCCAACATCAACATTTTTGTTATACACTTTTAGAGATTCAAACCGTGCATCGGGATCACAAGAGTGTCTAATCCACAGGGAGGACTATTTCTATTCTTGAATATAACTTCTAAAATTAGATCGATATAGATACCAGATGTACCTGTCTGAAGAACATGTATCTTGTAGCTTCATCAGTTGAGAAATGATAGCATTGTTTTCACTGCTGAATTCATGCTCTTTTGCAGCTGATATTGTGGCAAGCTTTATGCTACAAAAGACAGTTTCTGAATTGAGTGAAAGTACATCTAAGCTTGAATTCGACATCTATGAGGAAGTTGGCATTCCTAATTCAACTGTAAGGCAAAATGATGTACACTGTTTATATTCTTCTTGTCACACACAGTGTATCCAATTTTCTACCATGCTGATTCCCCAATTTTTGTACAGGTGGCCATAAATTTTCTACAACCATTTGGTGCATCGAACTGGACATATGTGATCCTCACCATAGTACCTTATCCAGTACACTCAACTATATCATCAACTTGGTTGAGCATTCTTAGGTCTTCTTTTATGTCCTTGGTCGTGGAGCAGTCGACACTCCACCTGACAAAGTCTATATTTGGGACCTCTTCAAACTTTGAGGTGTTTAAGTTCCCTGGAGGAATTACCATTATCCCTCCACAGGCTGCATTTCTTCTTCAGAAACCCCTATGTATCTTTCAACTTCACTCTGAATTTCCCAATCTACAAAGTACAGGAGAAAACAAATGAGTTGAAAGACCAAATGAAGTCTGGACTACGCCTCAATCCTTATGAGGTTAGTATCAGTTAGGTTAAATTTTTTGTTTTAGCCATTTTTACTATTATCACGGTTATCTGCCTTTTGCCTCCATCAATGTAACTAGGATTTAATGGAGTACAGTTTGTCTCATTTTTTTCCTATCGTGAATTGGGTGTACCCTTGATAAATGAAAATATAAATCGCTGCCAATTTGTGGTGGTCTATGTGGGAGCACTTGTGCATATATAATATAAGATCACATGAGAACATGCAAGCATAGATTGTATGGACTGCAAGATGATAGTTTAACTTTGTACTCCTGCAAAAGTTAAACATGGCGTCATAAATGAGTGTGCTAGGTAAAATACAAAGAACAGGTGGCTATAACTATTATTGTATAATTTGCTGGTTAGGATGCTTTTTGTGCTGCATATCCATATAGTCACTACTATGCTCTATCTCTATGTATTGCAACTTACAAGTGTTCTAACAAGGAAGAAATAGTTGGTAGTGTAGGTCATTAGTGAGGAGAAATCATTTTTTTTTTGTTTTTTATCATTTTGATCCGCTAGTTATTGCCTTAAGACTAATCAGTAAAATCCACTCCTTCGTTGGACATTAGCAAATTTGCGATGCGGAAATGGTGGTTCTGATAAGGCAATACAAGGGCAATGCCAATATTAGATTTTTGCTCATATTTACTCAACTGAGTAATCCTTTCCTGTACTTGGCAGAACCTCTACATCAAATTGACGAATTCAAAGGGTTCAACGGTTGCTCCTCCAACAATTGTTCAGGCCTCCATTGTTCTTGAAGTTGGGAATCACCAACCATCCCTTCCAAGGATGAAGCAGTTGGCCCAAACAATTTCTAACTCATCGTTAGGAAACTTGGGACTGAATCACACTGTGTTTGGCAGAGTAAAGCAGATAAGCCTATCGTCTTATCTTAGACATTCTTTGCACAGTGGGGGCGGTACTGACACACCTAGTCCAGCACCTATGCCTTATCAAGATCATCCTCAGCAGCAGCAGCAGCAGCAGCAGCACCACCACCACCACCACCACCATCACCATGAACACCACCATAACAAGAGTCATGAGGAAAAGAAGCATTTTGCTCCATCTCCTGCTCCTGTACATTCTCCTGTCCAACAGCCTGAATATAGATCTCCATCCCCATCTTGTCAATATGGATATACCACTAAGCCAAAGAATAAAGCTCATGTAGCACCAGCTGCTGAGCCAGTAGCTAGTAACCATCATTATGCTTCACCTGCAACCATACCCCATGCAGTGCCGCCACCATCCATTAGCCCATCGCCTTCTGTTCATCACTCTCCTAATTATCCTGGGAGAGACAACAGAGCTCCTGCTCCTTCCCCTGGACTTGCGAAGCCTGATTTGCATGGATTACCCCTTGTTCGTGGACATCATCATGCTCAAATGCCAGCTGCTGCTCCTGGTCTTCACTCATGTGAGTTGCTTCTCCCTAGGTCCTTCCTTGTTTACATTTCCATTTCTACCAGTTGCTATTATTTCAAAGCAATACTCATTCATAAAGATTCCGGTGCAAAGATTCCAATCTAAACGAGTAGTGGGGTTGGTAACCTCTGACGAAGAGAATTGTAGGGTGGAAGCTCTATTCCAATTTTGAAGGTTGATGAACTTTTTGTAGTGTTTACTATAGTAATTCCCTTAGCAGCAATTTCTACATCACATCACATCACATATTGAATGGAACTAGAATAGTGCCATCCAGTCTTAATCAAACCTTACATATATGGATGTTTGGTGGTGAAATTGATTTTGTTTCTAAGCATTTTATTTCATTCACTGCGCTAAGCTGATCACCTGGCCAGATGCACCATTTTCAGTTTTCACATTGTTATTTGTACTATGTGCTTAACAACACCTCCTCGGTGTCACTGACCATCCATTGTTTTGCTACTGCAGCATATGCCACCCGAAGGCACTCGTGCCACTGGGCGCTGGCACTCCTGATGTATATGCTGATGGGTCTGCCATGACGTGGGCGAGCCATCTTCTAAGCTAAATGTATTATACCAGAACAGGCAGAATAATTGCCGTTCGGAAGCGGTCAGCGCAGAATAATACGCCCTAGCTGCAGTCGGATGCTGTATAACATACATGGTGAGCGTGTGAATATGGGTCTGTGGGATAAAGCAGCAGATGGGCATGCATCTTGTATAGTGGTCAAAGCCAGATGCGGCAGGCCCTTGTGCAACGCACATGTGTTTGCCCGGCGTTTGCTCTGTTTAATGGTACTCAAAACACAGATGGTGGGAATGTGGGATCCAGTATAGACGCTTATACATTTTTTTAAGCAAGGGCGTGCAGATTTGAGAATTGCCCGCGGTATAAAATCTCAGGTTTTTGCATTGGCCTCACATGAGGATGCAGACCTTTGAAAATGAACGTTTGCATTTGTCACACCCAGGATGGAGAGCAAGTAGTCTAGTGCATTGATTGACAAGTGGGTCCACCAGCTGTGGTACCCACATGGAAGAGAAGACAAATTCTATATACTGCCTAGCCAAAGGAAAGGGAAAGAGCAGAGAATATTTTCACGAACACGAACCGAGGTCAGGAACTTCCTCCTGGTTAACGAGATCCCCTGCTCCAATTTCCTCCACGAACCGAGGCCACAACGGCCAACTCCTGGTTAACGAGATCCCTGTCCCGATTTCCTCTGTGATTCGCCGGCTTGATCTCACCAGCAGCCACGGGTCGTGACAGCGTTTTGCAGTCCTTTTAATAACATCTGCGACAAACTAGACCGGCATATTGGGTGTTCATGCATCACGAATTAGGACAGCTCAGAACAAATGGAGGGGCTAAGTTTTGGTTCGGAATTTTTGTAGCATGATATTTTTCAGGGCATAGCAAAATTCGGTCACAAACCGCTGGTGGTTATATTTTGCGAAATCTGGCTTGTCTAGAAAGGATACAAACCAACCGCTGTAACCATGCAGTTATCAAAATGCCTCAGTAACCATGCAGTTATCAAAATGCCTTTCTTTAGCAAGATTTCGAACAATGGTCAGTAAGCATCCAGTAATAAGAAATAGTCAAAAGAAAGAAAAATTAACATGCTACAACAGAACATTATTCCTAAAACAACGTTGCTCTTTTCTTACCCAATCAGTTATAGCTACCAGTAAGATAAGATTTGGTCAAAAGGATTATACAAACACTGAAACATGTCATGCCGTAAATTCCTAAAACATTATTTACAATCAAATGATTCATGAGGAATTAAAAAACAATTGAATGAATTAATGTCTGATGTACAAGATCTGATGGTACAAATGCTACAACTATGCTGCGATGGAAATACACAATGTGACAGTTTTCAAGAATGTGAATTGAACAAAGATACAAGAGCCACCACCAGTGACACATTGGTGGGAGGCCAGAGGAAACAATGTAATGATCAATTGTGACACATATGTACCGATTTTCCTGATCGTGTGAGCATACAATGAATTCACTGTCAGAAAGGTTTACTGTGCTTGCTGTTGTCTCTCTTGAGTTGTACTTTCAACTTTTACCACCTAATTGGTATCCATTCATCACACTAATGGCTGCTTGTGCAGAAGCTGGAGAATCATAGCTTACAAAACCTATCCAGGAAAATAAGTTAGCAAACTAAGTTTGTAACATGTCCTGTCATCGAAATTGAAACTAGGAAGAATCAATTACCAAAGCATTTACTAACACCAGTTGCCTTGTCTACAAAAAAACTTAGCGCTCAGTACTCTACCAAAACTATGAAATGCATTTGCAAGATCATGGTCACCAAATTCTTGCGGAATGTGATATATGAACAAGTTGGATCCAGGAGGACCTGCACACATGACAGTCATTTTTAAGAGAAACCTTCAACATAATGCCTCTAAATACAAACTTGAGACTTCTTGTTAGAAATAAAACTAACTTATAAGATAATGAACAGCTAATTTCGTGTGTATAGAAGACAAACCCTCTATCTGGGGGCCAGGATTGCTGCTGGGGCTTGAAGACGGCGAATTAGCATTTGAATTTTGAACTTTGGTTGAGCTGTGAGAATTTGAAAAGGGACGATGATTAATTGGACCACCAGGATACACTCCAGGATACTGCAAACCAGGCAAAGGCGAATAGGGGCTTCCCAACTGTGCAGAATTAAATGATCTAGGAACTGAATTAGGGGAAAGTTCAGAATTAGCTCCACGGATCGAGCTTCCTTGATTAACAGGCTGAACCATATTCTGAAGGCAGCTTGATTTTGCACAGGAGATAGAGGGAGGGTATTGCATAAGCCCATAGGTTCCTTGTGGCTGCATAGAGCAATGTAAGTACAATTATTATCCACAATGCACAAGTTAAATACAGGTACTGTCAGTGTGGCACTCTACGGCATTGCCATACTGCACATAGTTTATTGATCAATGCATACTTTATAAAATCCAAGTAATCAAGTTTGTATAGCATTCCTTATGTTATTTTTTGGTTAAATACTGCTAGCACACTTCTGCCAAGCATGATAGTACAACATGAATGGTTATCACAGAGCTGTCTCAAGCTGTTTGCTGTATGGTGCGCTAACACCTAACCTAACCTAACCTCATTTTTATACCATAATATACCTGGTAGCCAAATCCATTGTACTGCGGCACATATCCCATCTGTAAAGCTCCAAACACTGAATTCTGCTGCATAGCATTTGCATTCAACATGTTAGAAGACTGGAATTGAGCTTTCTGTGCTTTTCGAGCTTGCCTTTCCTTTTCAGTGTCAGCCCATTTGAGCAACCAAGGGAACAACCAAGGGAATGCTGAACCCATTTCAGAACAAAAAAATTGATTTGTGAAGTAAAAACGACCAGGGCATGTTAGATTTGTGTAACTGGTTATGACATTTCAGAACTGAAGTAATCAATATCATACAAGGCCAAGGTATTAGACCATTCCGTGCATTGATATCATCAAATATAAGACAAAATATCATAAAGGAAATATCTTCTATTTAAGAAATAATGGCAAGTGACTGCTCTCGAAAATGGAGTCTTTTGTTTGAATAATTTTACTTCACATGAATCTATCAGATCATGTTCAATTAATGAAAGCAGAGAATTCCAGAATTTTGTTGCTGCAATGTTGTGGAAAATAGCTCAGTAGCATAACAGTGATATGTAAATTGGAGGTACCATCCAGTGTGTGGCTGATAGGTAATGTTTGCAAATTGCAATCATACTGAGCATCTTTTGTTTGAAACTTTTGAAATGCAATGATTTTGAGTTCATATATCACTGAGCTACATAATCCTGTTAAAAAGTAGTAGGGGTATGTGATATGTTTTCAGGAGAAGTGAAATAATATCATCGCTAAGAAAAAGATTCTTTTGGGATCCTTTATTTCTACGAACCTCTATTTTGTGCGTTCCATTTAGAGCTTCTATAGCAGCCACTGCTTGCTCTTTTGTTTCATATTTTAGAAAGGCACAGCCAGCTGCAACATCCGCAGTTGATAAGCAAGTTAGAAAGACAAAGATATAGGTGAACAAGGTGATGCTCTGTTCCTAATCTGAACCAAGGTAATCTACCTTTGCTCGTTTGTTGAGAACCTCTCAGAATCTGCAAATCCTTGATATTCCCATATTTTGAAAATAATTCCGTATTTCAGCATCTGTTACATTTTTGGGAGCATTCCAACAAAGAGCTTGTGCTCTGGAAGTAACAGTATAACACATGTCAGTGAAAATTCTAAAACCAAGACAAAATCAAAATACAAATAAATTAATAAATGATGATACAACTTTGAGGAGCCTCATACCCAATCTTTCCAACTCCCCATCGGCATATTTTACTTGCAATGGACTTGAGGCCTAATTTTAAAAAAAAAAAAAGAGAAATAATAGGAAAGGGGAAATGTTAAATCTAGTCAGAGTCTCAGAGAAAGACATTTGAAAACATATATTATGTGCTTTAGGAATATTAAAAACATTTCTTGAGGATTGATTGCAACTGTACATGGAGACTCCTTGAAACAATATTTAAAACATTACAGATTTTACCCATCATCAGAAACAATTGTCTTGTATGCCACTGACAAGTCAAGTTTCATTTCACTTCACCCACATTCCAAAAATTGGGCTTCAATCATGGACTCCCTCATGTATTCCATGGTTTAGGTCCAAAAGCTAATTCATATATGAACAAACATCTGCTAGTACTGGCCAGGTACAACAATACATAGGAATGATAGGATTCAGTCCAGATTCTAAGATAATTATGTAAACACTAAATTAGTTTGAAGACAGCTTTGAATGCAGAAAATGCCAGCATTTCAACTTATCAAGCAATATTCCAAATGGTGCTACAATTTCTGACCTCCAAGAAGAAACTTACAGAGGGATCAGTTACTACTTAGTACTTACTACATTGTACTCAAGATTCCAGGGAAAAAATACAAACAGGGTTACATACTCCAGGTAGTGTGCGCTTGTTGTGGTATGCAGTCACAGCCTTGTCAGCCTCCTCCCTTGATGGGCAGATCACAAAGCAGCAGCCTGCAAAGGTTCATACAATTGTATCAAACATCAATTAAGAAACAAAAAGGGTAGGACCAACCCATCTGTAGAACATATTTGCACTACATCCCAACAAGAACTAAACCAAATGAACAGGACAAAAGCCTAAAGTGAGAAATATTCTCTAAGAGAAACGAAAAAGAGTAATTTAGTGACAAAGCATTCCAGTTGAATTTGCACATGAAGAACAACATAGGCTATCCCTTTTTACATGACTCCTTCATTCCTTCAGGAGGAGAATGCTAAAACTATAAGAAATCAGAAGCACATTGAAGCATTTCCCCACACAAATTCAAGGCCTTCAGGAGGATAATGCTAAAACTATTAGGAATCAGAAGCACATTGAAGCAGTGCCCCACACAAACTCAAACCTAGTCAGAAGCACATTGAAGCAGTGCCCCACACAAACTCAAACCAGTCAGTGTTGAAGAGAACCAAGAACCAAGCTCATACTAAAACACGGTCAATGCAGTATTGAAGTCGTATACCGATAACTTCTTGAACCAATGAAGTTCTTAAATAGACATTAACAGCAATCATTTGTAAGATTCTATTGTCCCTAAATTTTAACCAAATCATACATAAAGCAGAGTATCTTCAGTTATCAGTTGGTTTGTACTAACATAGGCAACCTATATTCAGGGGCCAACTGAAACCAACCAGCTCAAATCAAAGTCCAGGTCCAACTAAATCTCAAGCATTCAGCACAAAACTTTGCATCGCAGGGTCAAAAAACAAATGAGAAGAGGCAAAATCCAAAGTATTGGCAGCAGCTAAATCTTGTCAAAACAGCAAACTCTGGATCTGACCCTGCAGATACATCAAAAGCGAAGGATGGAAACTGAAGATAAGCACACAGAACATTGCAAGTTTACAACATGGTACGGCAACTTTGGGTATACCAAAAACAGAGGCAAAGAGTTCAAGTCCCAGCAGTCTTCCAAGCAAACAAAGCAAATATCAACGAATGTAAGATGTTGAAAGCTTTCCTCACGGCATGCATCTCTGCAACGCAGACAGAGACCAAGCGGTAGGTAGCACCAAGTGAAGGCATCATGTCACCCATTGCACAGGGATCGCTGGTAAATCAGGCAAATTCCCAGCTAATGACGAGATCCTCTAGCTTTTCGGCCCCGCAGGAACGAACACCCACGGACAGGAAAACAGCAGCAGCAGCTCTAGCTCCGCGTCAACGGCATTGCCCCGAACAAGCTCAGCACCCACAGCTCGCCTCCGTCCGTCTCCCCTGTCCAGCTGTCCCAACCCAAGCGAAGCCACGCCCCAGATCCCGAGAACCCGCCCGCCCCCCACGCGGGGCGCCGCACCGCACTCGCATTGCAGCCAGGGAGGGCCAAGGAATTCGGCGAACGAAGAAAGGGGAGGGAGGGAGGGAGGCGTACGGATCCGACCTCGCGAGACCCTGGTGGCCCTGTCGCGGATGACGGTGACCTCGTCGACGAGGGCGACGCCGCGGAACAAGGCGGCGAGCTCGGCCTCCGTCATCTGCTTGGGCACCTGCCCCACGAAGAGCTTGACGCTCTCCCTGCTGCGCGCCTCCACCCCGGCGCCACCACCCCGTCGCCGCCGGCTGCTGCTGGTCCCTGTCGCCGCCGTCCTCCGCCATTGGCACCCGACCGGGGTGGCGTGGCTAGCTTGCCAGCTGCGCTGGCTAGGGTTTGCGTGGGAGTGCTCGGGTTGACGGGGTTGGTCGCCTCGGCGGAGGAGCCTGGGAGGGAGGGAGACGGAGTCGGGAGGGAGGGAGAGGGACTAATAGTAGCGAGTAAATAAATGGTGATTAAATTAGTAGCGTGTGATGTGATGAAGTCCGTCGGAGCGGGTTTTTTTTTTTTTTTTTTTTTTTGACACAGACAAGCTGGCGATGTGCTTCTGCTTGCTTCATGTGATTTTTCCTTTCTCCTGCTGCTGTCCCAACGGTTTTATTGCCCCCTCTCATCTTTGTCAGCTTCTCTTGCCAGGGCTGTCTCGACGTTGGCGGCATGCACCAATCACTGTGTCTGGTTAAATCTGTTTTGAGAGTCTCCGCAGTGAAACCTCAATCTTTTTTATGCATACAAGGAAAAGGTCCATCAACATCTCAGTCTTTAGCCTTTTTTTTCTTGAAATAGAATGAGATTGATTGTTCATCACTATGCCTACATCATTTCTTACAAGCTGATAATTGGTACTCTAACAGGTAATGAAGTCATTCCATTAAATTTAAGGATTAGCTTATAATATAGCATCCAAACTGTTTGACACAACAGAATGTCTTTCAAGTCCTAGTGAGGCACATCTAAACGATTGTCAACAGAAACGTCCCAGAGCATCTTCTCAATTTATTGTCTGTTCGTGAAATGGTCGAGTTGTTTTGACTGATTCCGCTTTTTGCCTCTCTCTGCACTGGAAATCACATTTTCGAAATTTTATTTTTAAGTGCAATGAGTTAATATATATTATGTATTTAATGATTTTTGCCCATAGAAATTCTAACTTTTAAAAATATATATATTTCTTGAAAAATATACGTATTTAATTATCTTTTAAAAAATTCACATCACAATTTCTTGAAATCAAAATCTGGTAAACTAGTCAATATTTTTGAGATTATGTAGTACAACGTAGAGACCCACCTGACACCCACCCCTATGAACACACACGCACAAACCTAAAATGGTCTCACTAAATTAATTATCACGTCATTCACAGGAATGCTCACAATAACTAAAAAAAAAGATTGAACATAAGTGATCTCAAGTAATGAGAGTGCTATGTATACTTTTGAGTTCATCTTGGGCATAATGTATTTATGATGGGATAGTCGTGAGCCCGTAACATAACACGTGAAGTCATTTATTGAAAATACCCACATATATAAGAGATAGACAAAGGTAATCACAAATAAGAACATTTTAGCTAGATTGTGTTCAGCTTAGATATGGACATTGGCACTGTAAATACATGCGAGTGAGTATCTGTGTTTGATTCTACTACGATTTTTTTTTTAAAAAAATACACATCATAATCTTAAGTCAGATGTAACACTTACTAGTGGGTATAATAGTTTATTTTATTCAAAATTAGATATAATATAGAAGGGCTCTAGGGCTCACGTATGAATAGGATTTTTCGAAAAGAAAGGCAGTTCGCCAGTGTGGCCTACCGGGATGGTGACAATGAAAGTGGCTTCCTAACCATGGGACAACAAGCCGCGTTACATAGAAACTCTCCCTCTCAGTCCTCTCTCGCAAGTCACGGTGGGAGCTAACAAGTGGTAATGCAACTTGGCTTCCGATCCATCTAATAAACGTATTTACTACTACCATTCAGCCAGAGATTTGCTAAGTATACTACAGATTTAATTTATTGGGTAATAATATAGTATATATGATGACCCCTCCTGTTTGCTTGGACAAGAGTCATATTGTGATGATGATGAAGAAATCTGATCCAACAGAAATAATTATTCAGGAGGAAAAACAATGAATATAGCAAATATGTTATTAGATTATTTTAGCGCCTTTTGTATAGTAATCTCATGAGATCACATTGTGTGGCTCCAACCCACTAAAAAGAACAAAATCCCACGACGTTTCTAATGAAATGAGTTAGCCCCACCCAAAAGGGACTATTGTTTTAAAATTTACGAACACGTTTGCCCCGATCCTATAAATTTCATGCCAAGCAAACAGCGCCGTAACCTTAACTAATGACGACATGGAGGGCTTCCCATATATAACTAAAAATAAAGGTGTTCAGATAAGGTCAAATGGAGGCCTGTTACAAGCTGACAAATAATTTAATCTCCTCTTAAGAACGGACGGCTCACGCCTCATTTCAGTCGGCGCACAACGCCCGCCGGCAAGAAGGTGCCGCCCTCCAGCGAAATCGAGTTGTTCGAGAGGACCCAAAAAAGAAACAAGAGACAGAGATGCCAGGCAGAGAGCGGTAATCGTGAGCACCCCACGAGCTCTAGGCTGGCTTCCAGGCCAGCACCACATGCCCAGCCAGCCGCTGGACGCGCCTGGACCATCATGGAGTGGAGCTTTGCTGCGGTCAACTCATAACCACCAATCACCAAAGATTAAAATACGTACTTAGTATGGAAACAGGGGATATAATAATGACGTTTCATGACAACCTGAATGCTTGACAGAATGCGAATTTACTTGGTCTCGCTTTAACCTAGAAGAAAGCAGTGTCTACTTGTGCTGGATCCAGATAAAGCTAAACATTCAACCAGAGTGTATGAACAAGAGCACTACACTACGATGGGACGCTAGCGGAATCAACAGTTGAGAGCCTCAGGGCAAAAGGACCAGCTCGTTCAGAGCGCTAGAGGAGGGTAAACGGGCGCTGAAGCAAGCCCCGGAGCCGGCTGCTGCTGCTGCTGCTGCTGCTGTGGCTGTGGCTTGATCCCCCGACTGCGCATGTACTGCAGGAACTGACCAGGCAGCTCCTCAAGAAGCGATTGCACGACGGAGATCTCCCCACCTGTGCACAAAGGACAAAGAATCGTCAGGCGATGAAATCGTATTGGTGATGGTAACAGTTACTGTTTCTTTAGGGTGACAGCTGGGGCTGGCATGACGCCGACCGCTGCTCACCTTGGACTTCCCTCATGGGGACAAACTGGACGATGTCGCGTGTCGCAATCCTGCCAGTAGAGCTTTCCAGTCTCTTACCATTGTCCGCGTCTAAGATCTGTCATGTACAATTGTTAAGTGGAGCAGAAAAGAAGGATCATCACAGCACAACCTTGCAATCTAAGAGCCTTTTGTTAAGTTTCAGACAAGAATAAAGTACATCATCATAACATAAGTGGACAAACTTTCTGGCAGATGCAAGTGACAGCGTGCCTGCAGATTCATCAAATGCAGAGTACTAGAGGTACAATTAAAAAGGTGCAAAGCTAGGCTGCGATGAACTGCCAGACTAAACTACCAAGTGCTCAGATGGACAGGTACAACATGCAACAGCTCAGCTTCATTTAGCAAACATGGTGAGGTGTCAAATCCTTTGTGTATGGAAGGAATTCACATAGTGAAAATGTGCATACAGTTCATTCGGGCTAGAGCTGGCACGTAAATATTCAGACTACTTTCTAATCCCTCCGTTTCAAATTATAAGATGTTTTGGCTTTTCTAGATACATTCTTTTACTATGTATCAAAACATTGCAAGCAAAAAGCAGTATGTATCAAGAAAAGCCAAAACCCATCTTTATAATTTGGAATCAAGGGAGTATTTCTCAATAAGAGTGATTTCTGAGGTAAACTCTTTACCTCCATTTGTTTGAAATCAGCGTTTCCAACACCGACAATGAGAATTGACAATGGCAGGTCTGATGCCCTTACAATACAATCTTTTGTTTCTTGGATGTCAGTGAGAACTCCATCCTGCAAAAATGGTCAGATAAATGACATTTCGAACCAACAAAGGCTATGTGCAGAAATTTGACTCCGTACCGTGATAATGAGAAGGACAAAATATTTATTGTTTGAATATTGAAGGGAATGGCTTGCAATTTCTGCAGCTTTGTTGATCACAGGCCCAAACATAGTCGGCCCAGCAAGTGAAACACTGTAAAGAGCAGAGGTGTATGCTGACATAATGCCTTCAACTCCAACCACCTGCGTTCATAAATAAAACCTTGACATCAATGATGATTTGGAAATTTAAACACCATAATTAGGTGATACCATCAATATAAGCAATGTGAATGCTGCCAGTAGTATAGTTCATATGTTGCCCAGTTTGTCCGCATATTCAGCAAAATTGCAAGGGCCACACATGATTTGGCAATCCCATAACTGCGCCTAACAAACATACTATATCTAAATCTACATACTGTATTACGATTATATGGTTCAGAAGGTAGAGAAAAGAACATAACACAGAAATATGTCCAGTGTGGTCAAAACATATCTCAGCAGTCATGAAGCTCACCTCAGTGTCATTTGTAGCTGTATTCAAGTTAAAGCAATGTGATATGTGACCATGCGCCCTTGCTCCAAAACCCCATGCAGGAAATCGCCTATCAGTGTCATAAAACTGCAGAACTTCGCCAACCCCAAGTATTGCCTGGTGTGGAATCCAATTAGCAGGCTAATGATGGCCCTCAAAAAAAATCAGCAAAATACAGATCCTAACCTGTTGATATGAATTAGGTCTGCCAGAGGGATCAATGTAGTGCAGAGACTGGGGTACACGGGGGTCTCCATTCGAAGCTGAAAAGACAGAAAAAACAGTCACATGTTAAAACTATAGACAGAATTACAGATATTACAACAAAAGGCAAAAGCTGACAAACTAAGCTAACCAGTAAAATCTACAGCCACCATGAAATTGAGCTCAAATCCACTGGAAATATAGTCTAAGAAAGTATGCTGGACTGTTTCCTGAAACTTGTCCACAAACAATTGTCCTTTCATCTGACACCAGTTTAGACATTAAGAGAAGTTAGCTGAAGTGACTCTGTTCTTCAGTATATCCCATCATATATCATATAGGAAAAATTCGAACCTTCCTTTGTCCCTTGTGGCTGTAAAAATTTGCACCAGACTTTGAGGTATACAGATTTTCAAGCTGAGTAATAGTTGTCTGGAAGGCCCTGTTATAAGACAACCAAGGGCATAACTCATCTTAGAATGAACAACAAAAGATACCTAAATAATTCAATAGTCATTTACATACCCTATGAATACATGGTCACCACTGGAATTAAAATCAAAACACTCAACTAGCAGTGGGTTATCCTGAAATAGCACAAGAAAAAAGGGAAATCACAAGGTCACCAATGAATCATGCATGTGGTAAGATATGCCAACAGAAATACCATCATATCTGTAAAATTTACTTGCCTTGCTTCCATACTGCTGTGATGTTAAAGTAACTGGCCTCCAAACAGGATTCAAGTTGTCAGGTACTACTTCTGTTTTGCAGATAGGAATGGGACCAGCAGTCTCTACCAGTTTAGATATTCTTAAGAAGGGATCCTGTGTAGTTAATATCAAATGACACTTATGAGAATTATAACTATCAGCTTATGAAATTACTCTAACGAAGGAAGTTTATTCATACATACACTTTTTGGAGAACACATCTTTGTTTTCCAAATTAACACAATGAAGAATCATCTCAACTGCCATTCTAGAGGAGTCACTTTCTTCAGCATGTACTGTGATTGTTCCATGAAGTCCATGTCCGCAATCACTACGAAGATTTATTATCAGGCTATGGTTAAATTTTGTTACAATCTGCAAAAGGAACACAAAACAAATATCAGGCCATGCATTCTTGCATCACTCTTAAAATTTGAATATATTCAGATAAGTTTTTGTAATACAGAAAATGCCAAAACAAATTATTCACAGTATTTGCAATGATCAGTCTAATTAGTGTAGTAACAACCTCTGACAAGTTGCAGCATGCTTCCCCCAAAAAATCTTGCTGAGACAAATTTAGCATCTGCAAAGATCAACAAATGTATAGTTTGTAAGTTGTATAGAAAATTAATGAGTATACATGAAAGCAAATCTATTTAGTTCTGATGAGCCAGGAATCATTTCCCATTGTCACATGATGATTTTTTTTGTTCCCTAAATCAATGCATACAAGTGAAATGGAACTTATATTCTAAGCTATTTTATATTTGCTTTTTTTTTTACTACAAACAGAACTTGAGAGAATTGTGCTGCCAGCTAATGACCCATCTCCTTTGATGCAAATCTTTACTGACGTGTGAAATACATAGAATAATAAATGGATAAAAGATATAAATTCGCAAATGTAGCCATACACAGAATACTGTACTCAAATAAGAAAGGATTGTTGGCTGATTGAAACCAATATCTCATCATCCAAGTAATGAATTTGAGAAGACGCACAAAAAGATGAATTAAAGGTACAATATTAATACCTTCACTGGAGTGTTGTGGTACTTCGTGTCAACATCATATATCCTGAATCTATCATGAGTTGAAAACCAGTAGCAGTTAGTAGGGGTTTTCTGCAAGTAATATCTACATTTCTATCATAAGATACTTACATGAGTGGTTGCACAATCTCAAATT
Organism: Hyparrhenia diplandra; assembly: GCA_015847255.1. Lineage (NCBI taxonomy): Eukaryota > Viridiplantae > Streptophyta > Magnoliopsida > Poales > Poaceae > Hyparrhenia > Hyparrhenia diplandra. The sequence continues at coordinate 5,497 of JADLZK010002231.1, read as the reverse complement.
GGTAAGACATTGTAACCTTTGTGATCCATGAGGGCTCCAGTGAATTTAAAATCACTTCAGTACGGCCAATCTCCTCTAGCTTTCCTTTTATGTTAGTGTAGACCACTAGCATAGGATCACTCTAGAGCAATTATACACCATGATATATTAATCTTATGTGAGTAAGGCATAAGATAACTGAAGGTTGTTGGCAAAATACAGGCATACCAATATGAAATTAATATGATAACGACCATTTTAAATGGTATCAAATTATCAACTTATAGTCTGATCATTCTTCACAGCACAACCAATCATTTGTAGTTAAGAAAATTCAACAACACACAAGGCAGAGGCAACCATTCCAAGGTGTGCTATTATGCCTCTGGAGAATGGGGCAAGTACTACCATGGTAGAAATATTAAGAATAATAAAGTACTTGAGAATGCTAGGTTTCACCTTTGAAAAGGCATCTAAATTCCGCAACTTCGATGCTGAAAATGACAGCTGCAATTAGAGGAATAAAATAAAATATCAGGCATCAGCATAAGAGATCATCAGATTGACCCACAGCTAACTCAAGAAAATGTTAGTAAGCTGTTTGTAGGCCTAACTGGTGACACAGAACCATAGGTTAGTACACCATCTTTGTAAGGCAAATAAGGTCACTACATAGTATAAGAAAACACTTAAATCAAACTGCCCCACAATCAATAAATAGTTGTAAGTTATTGTATCCAAATATCATGAAGAACTCCTTCCCCACCCAGCTTCTCCAGCAGCCAGCACCCACTCAACTTAAAATATATTGACCTCACCTAATTCCCATGAAGAAAAATGCTGCCAGTATGGAAGTTTACAAAATTGTTACATGTACACTTGTTTCAGACACAATGTGATGTCAATCAATGTAAGGCACCAAAATTATAAACTTAATGGGCACAATCGCAGTTCGTAATGTAATCATATGCATTTTCTCATTCCGCTTATCTATGCCAAGGTAGAGCTGGATCAAAAACGTAATACACATTAATCTAGCAGTGCAGCGAGATCAATTTAGTCCAGGGCATCTCCCAGAACAAAGTTAGAACAAAATGGGCCACATCAAACGTGTTGCATGCTTGAGTCCGAACAGTTTTGATGAGCAAGCCTACCGAAAATGGCCACCGAAAAACATTAATGGGGACACATTAGTGGAACATAGAAGTAAAATCAACGCATATGCGAAGCGAATAACTAGATTCCAAAGATCATGAGAGGACCCTGATTTCCAAATCCCAAAATTCCATTTAACCCGTTCAAAACGAGGCGCATCCCACCACCAAACAAGGGTAAGCAACAAAACCGCAGTCCCTTCCTAACCCCAAACCGCAATTCACCACACCCAAACCCCAATCCAGCCGATGTATCGATCACGCGCGTGTTTACCTCGACGGGCGTGTAGAGACCGCGGAGGCCGCGCGTCTGGAAGAAATAGTCAACCGCGTCGTTCGGCCCGCCCTGCTGCGCCGCCGCCGCCGCCACGCCGCCATGGGTCCTACCGCCGCCGCCGCCGCCGACGGCCTCCATGCCGCCGCGCACATCCCCGTCCAAGGAGAAGCACCCTCCCATCCCGATCGATCGATCCCCTCCAACGTTTCCACCTTGAGTAGATTTGAATCAAATGCAACTGCCCCCACCCCCAAGCGATATTATAGTGAAGTTGAACTGAAGAGCCAAGGAATACTTGAATTTGACCTGCGAATACTTGAATTTAACCTGCAGGGTCGCGGATATTTATAGGTAAAACCCACCAGCAGAGGCAGAGGTCGCCTGGAGACGGATTCTTTTTTTGTTTTCCCTTTTTCGGCTTTTCCTGACCTGACTCGGATGGGATTGAGCGCGTCGTCCGTACACGGAAAATCAGCGCAATATTTTTGTTAACTTTAGTTATTCCTATACGAGTATACGCGTTTTCTATTGATTCACCTTCCTCGAAAAGTCACTACGGGTAAAGTTAGTATACAGTAGTAATTTGTTTTTTCCAGAAATGTTACCTACGCGATCCTTAGAGCTGTCATAGCGTGTGCAAATAAATTCGAGGCTTCGAATATTAAATCAAAAGCAATACCTCAATTTGGCGGCTACAAGCACAATGTTAAAAAAAAAAAAGCGACTATAAGACAATGAGTACATTTTTTATAATGAACACAAACATTGTGAGTGTGCACCTTAAACATAGTTTTTCTACCAAAGACAAACTTAGAAAGTCAAGCACTACAAATAGATTTTTGGTCCACGGCAATCGAATAGCCAAAGCCACGGCAGGAGGGGCAACACCGTGGCGACAATGAGGGGCGACTCATACGGAGCCTGTGCCTCTAGTGTTCTCCTTATTCTTCGTGAGTGTAAAGATACTCAATGCCGAGTGGAAGAGCAGCCATTCATCCTCGTTGCGGCCAAAGGATATGTCCCGTTTGTGGACAAGATATGGTTAATTGTTTAATCCTAATTTCTTAACAGCTTAAGTAATGGATGAAATCGCTCTGTTAAAAAGGTGAGAATTTACCTATAAAACAAAAAGTTGCATTAACCAAGGGATTTATAGTTCTATAAATCAATATCGCCATGCTTTGACGCCAGCGGATAGCGGATAGCCAGCCAGCTTCATTTTCTTGGTTTGTTCCTTCGAACGACCTGTAGCATTTTCTAGGTTTGCTCCCTCGAAAGGGTAAGTTGCGCCCGGGGAGAAAGGCCTAGGGTTTGTTCCCGTTAACGACCCGTGATCGCAGAAAAACACACGCATTCTTTGGTTTCCAACAGATCCTCACCGCTGCTCGCTTTAGCTAGCGTTCTATCATCGAGATCCGTGGCACCCGCCACCGCGGGCTCGGGCTCATCGATATCTCCTGGGTTGTCACTTTCCGGTCATACCGTATAAGCGACCACAACCACGAAATATATTAAGTTATTAACATCCCTGCTATGGTAACTTCAGGCAGTTCACGCCATGTAATAAACACATCATCAGACGTTAAAAAATAGTTCCAATCACATTGTAAAAAATTAGAACATGCAAATCAGGCTCAAATAACACGCAAATCAAAGCTTAACTGACAAAACTAATAAGATAGTAAACAGGTAGACTCTCAAAAAACTTCATTTAGCGGCGCCCAAAACGGACACACACAAGTATCGTGGAGCATTCAAGTTTTTGCCGATACTTTACCGGGATAAATGCATAACAGACACAAGGCACACCGGTAGAACCCAACGCCGACGCTACCCAAACAACAGCAACGCCACAAGTGGCTTAATAGTTCACACAATAAAAACAACGACCGCATACAAAACTTATCCGATAGTGTTTTAAAGCATCTAGGTATTGCAAACCGAGATGCGAGATTAAGGGACAGGTCGCATCATTTCTTCTTGGCAGCGACCTTTTGGTCACCTTAGCGCCGGGTTGGTCCTTCTTTCCACGCCTTAATGACTCAAACAAAGAACCGTCCGCTCATGTCACTGGACAAAGAACCTTCCCTAGGAGGATACTTGTAGAAGGTCTCCACCACCATAGGCTTGGTGGGAATCATCTTCACTATACCAAAGATCACCGTCAGAACTTGCTTCCTTCCTCGCCCCTTGCCGATCGTCCGTCGATCTTTGGTAACGAGCTCAAAGAAACTTGACAAAGAATGGGATGTGTGGCATCCAAAGATCGGGCATAGCCGCGGCTAATCCGCCCCAGTGGTGGTTCATGATGATGACCTCGGAGGTGAAGCCGGGCAGCCTCCTTGTGGTCATCCTTGGAGTTGGAGGCCACATACCCACGCCTCGCATCCTTCTCAAAGAACGCTCTTCACGCCAGCCAACGTTGTCACCGAGAGCGGCCCCCAAGAGCCTCAGGATGCATCTCAAATGCATTTCACCTCGGTCGCCGCTTGGACCGAAGGTGACAACCATACCCGCTTGATGACACCGGCCCCACACCCACCAATCGGGTACGCCCAATACCACCAATCTTGTACACGCCCCGGAGGGGGGAGACGCAGGGGCTTGTCTCGAAGGTCTTTGGGTTTTCCGGTCAAGAGCCTCAAGGCCGGGCCCTTGTACCGCCCTAAGGTTGGTGGACCTCCTTCAATCATGTTGTCGCCTCAAAACCGTAGATGGGGACAAAGGCAATCTTGTCGTGGTTGTATCCAACCTTCTTTCGTAGGGGATGAGACTTCTTCACAATCTCATCATAACGTGCCTTGAGTATTTGGGAGTGGTCGATCCATCTAAGAACGTAACAAAGAATGTATCACCATTACCGTTAGTTGATTACCATGGCATATAGATGATATACTTCAAACATAACAATACTATTAGCTTAATGGAATATATATCACATAAAAAGCAAGATCGATCAATCAAAACTATGTGGTAAGCAAAACATCTCTCAAAGAATAAAGTTGTTTACAAAGTGATATCGCAAAAGTATTTAAGGAACACATAAGTGGATAGATCACCAACTTCATCTAATTCAGTTAGATCTAACCAAGCTCATGATTTAAGAAATACAAAGCAGATACCAAAATACGAGGTAACTGTGCGTATGCCACTGCCTCCTCTAACCATACCAATCAAATGATGACAAATAAATGCAGCTACAATTGTAATTGTAATTCATTATTTATGCACCAAGTGTTCCAATAACTTTTAAACACATCACTAAGAACAATTGTGTGAGAATTATATCAAAATTATAGAGAATCTTTCCCAGCCAGATCTTACAAGCATACTAATGACAGATTTACCATGTTAATTAACCATCGAACATGAAAGAAATGTATGTTTGGTGAAAGCTCAAGCCACTAATTCACATGGCAAATTCTTCAGAAACCACTCAAAAACCCGTTACATTAGCATGAAACTATATATTCACCTCACATACTATTATGCTAATCAAGAGTACAAATGTAAATAGGCCGATAGCATACCTTGTTGCAAAGAAGAAATCATGCTTCCTCAAAGGTGAAAGCAAAGGAGAGCATGCTCACTTGTCCGCACATCCTTGAGATATCACTGTCAACAAAACACCACCGCAGGAGTCAATGACATGACACAGCCACATGTCACCCGAGAGGTACCAAAGTGATCATGTTCTTGATGAAGTCACGCATGTCCAGCATCAATGACAGTGCGCAGAGGTACTTCGTGACCCGAAACTTCCACAGTAGCGTACATCAATGGTGATACCTCTCTCACGCCACTTGAGCTTGTCGGGCACCCACGCTGCACTCTGAAGGGACCTCTCTTGTTCATCTCAGCATACCTCCTTCGAACCTTCTCGATCACATCGCTGTCAATGCCCTCCAAGCTTTGTAGATCGTGCGCCGAGCGTGGTCGACGGTTGCCAGAGTCGACGTGGCCAATGACCACAATGTTGACGGGACTCTCTCCTTACCCATGGCTGCGCGAAGCTTAAACTGGCAACAAGATGAATCAACGTATCAGAGAAAGTAAACATTGCACGCACAATAGAAGCCACTAACAA